>JAYMTP010000167.1:0-43377 GCA_036897365.1 Geranium brycei
GTCGCTCCTCCAGGTGGTCCTGGAGATCCAGCAGAACAACCAGTTCTGCGTCCTGGACTCGAGCTACATCACCCGCCTCTTCACCTTCCGCGACCTCTCCCCCCCTCCCAGCGCCTCCTTCAACCACTCCTACCCCGTTGCCAGCCCCAACGAGTACAGCCTCTTCTTCGCCAACTGCGCCCCCCAGACCCGCGTCTCCATGAAGGTCCGCACCGAGCTCTTCAACCTCGAGCGCCAGGGCTCCAGGGACTTCCTCTCCGCCGGCCAGACCCTCCTCCCCTCCCTCTTCTTCCTCTTCTCCCTCGCCTACCTCGCCTTCCTCGCCGCCTGGATCTGGATCTGCCTCCACAACAAGCTCTCCTTCCACAGGATCCATGCATTGATGGCGCTGCTCCTCTCCATTAAGTCGCTCAACCTCATCTGCGCCGCCGAGGACAAGCACTACGTCAAGGTCACCGGCACCCCCCACGGCTGGGACGTCTTGTTCTACATTTTCCAGTTCATTCGCGTCGTCCTGCTCTTCACAGTCATCGTCCTCATCGGGACGGGGTGGTCGTTTCTCAAGCCCTTCCTCCAGGAGAAGGAGAAGAAGGTGCTCATGATCGTGATCCCGCTCCAGGTCCTGGCCAACGTCGCCTCCGTCGTGATCGGGGAGACTGGCCCCTTCATCAAGGACTGGGTGACGTGGAACCAGCTGTTCTTGCTCGTCGACGTCATCTGCTGCTGCGCGGTGATCTTCCCGATCGTTTGGTCCATCCGGTCGCTGAGGGAGACGTCCAAGACCGACGGGAAGGCCGCGAGGAACCTGGCCAAGCTGCAGCTGTTCAGGCAGTTCTACATTGTGGTGATCGGGTACTTGTATTTTACGAGGATCGTTGTGTTTGCGCTGAGGACGATCGCGGATTATAAGTATCAGTGGGTGAGCAACGCGGCGGAGGAGGTCGCCAGCTTGGCATTTTATGTCCTGATGTTCCATATGTTTAGGCCCGTGGAGAAGAATGAGTACTTTGCTCTTGACGACGAGGAGGAGGAGGCCGCGGAGTTGGCGCTCAAGGACGAGGAGTTTGAGCTGTGAGCTCTCCATCGAGGTGCCTGCGCTCGATTGCTATTTATGCTATTCTTTGATTGTGTTTTTCTGGTATTCTTTGATTTTTCTATATGTCTTTGTCTAGTTATCAAGTTTGAATATTGAGATTGTTCCTGCAGCTGGGATGTTTATGGTACAAATACATTACCCTACAGATACAATAGTATTGTTATTTGTTCTCTCTACATATATATAATACAAGTTTTGAAGAATGTCTTTGTTCTGTTCTCTAGTGATAGTATATGAATCATAATTTACTGGGTTTCTATTTTGGGCATTTAGTAATCAACATTGAAGTAAATCATCTCAATATGAGTTGCAATAGTCTTACTATTCCAAAAGGCCATGGTTCATACTTTTGAAAGAAAATAAGATTTAAGCTTGTTACTATTTCTATAATTTATATAAATCTCATGTATGTGAATATCAATTCATTCTCCTTTTTCTTCCGGACAAACCTTATTTACAAACATATTATGCAAGTTTTCTCGACTGGTCTTGCATCTATCTTTGCAAAGAAGTTTGAGCGCATTCCTTTGTTGTTTTTAGCAACCCATTCATTCATTATGTTAGATATCAAGAATGAATAGGATTGTTATTTATTCTCTCTCCATATATAATAGAAGTTTTGAAAAATGTCTGTTCTCTACTATGTATATGAATAATAATTTACTGGGATTCTGCTTTGGGCATTTAGTTATCAACATTGAGCAACTCACTTTTGTTTGAATCTCTTTGTTATTGGGTGAAAGAAGCCCCCTTTCTGCAATTTTTTTACTCTATCAGATTTGGAGTTGCAATAGTCTTATTATTTGAAAAGGTCCTAGATCAAATGTCTACATAATTCTCATGTATGTGAATATGAATTCATTATTCTTTTACTTTGAAACACATTTTGATGTTCTTTAACAACCATTTCAATCATTATGATAGATATCAATGATAATCTTAACATACAAACCACAAATTATGGCTCGTTAGTGTCACACCAATAATTATAAGTCACGAGATTAATCTTAATCATTTGAACGGGTAGATTTTGATAAAATTGATAAATAACACATAAGTGATTCCTAACAAGAAACAATGAAATTAGATATCATAAAACTATTGTGTTAAGTCAAACTTGTGAGGAATGTTCAAATGATTCCTTCATTGTTTTTTGTTTAAAGTTCTCCAATAACTCTTTAATTTGTTGATAATTATGATTAACTCAATCTACTACTATGATTTATCTAATCAATCATTATGATTCATTGAAAGGGTAATTACATGTTGCAATGTGGATTATACATGTTTCTTTATATGTTATTATGAAGTGTAAAGTGTATTATTATTCCTAGTGAAAAATATAGGAATTGCATATCTTATCCGAGTGGTAATAATGTTTTTCAAGTGTTGGAGGGTATTAGATCAAACGAGCTCAATGTTAGCGAGAGGAGGGGTGCACTTGTTTGGATTGGCAGCTTAATGGCATACCTTGTAGGCACGACATTAGTGCCATTGCCTTTTTGAGGGGAAATGGAGAGGATTATGTAGATGTGTGTTATGAGGTTGCAACGTACAAGCAAATATATTCTGCATTTATAATACCACATGTTATAGTGCTAAGCCACCAGGAAAAATAGGAAAAAGAATGCAGCAGAAGTTGAAACCACAGGTTATAGGGCAAGCAAGAGTTCAGTGGCCATGAAATGTTCCATCTGTCACCAATTCGGTCATAATAGAGGACTTGTACAGCTAAAGATCGTGGACATAATGTGGCTGCAAGGAAAAAAAGGAATCGACAATGGGAAGATAGCAAATTATGGAAGACAATGTGGATTTTTTTCCAGTGAAGCAGAGTTAGAGTATGTCATGGATAGAAGACTTAAATTTGTTCATACAAGATTGGAGAAAGTGAAGAAATCCACATGCATTCTAGAGAAGATTGAAGCGAAAAACAAGCTGCAATCACTAGATTGAAGAAAACTAGTGCCAAAAGAAACCTATCAAATGTGGATGTTCAACCTAGAAATAAAAAACAGCAGCATCAAGTTCCCAGCAGGTATGAATCTGTAATTTTTGCAACTAATTTTTTCACAGATTTTTCACTTACCACAAATTTTTTCTTGACAGCGCCAAAATATGGAAGTGCAACCTCCAAGTAGGCGGAAATTACCTGTGGTGAAGAAGACCAAATCATCAACTTCCCAGCAGGTATGATGTAGAAACTGTTTCACTAAGCATACAATTTGTTGTTACAATCAGTGTTAACTAACCATACGATTTGTTGATGACAACAACAAAGTGTTGAAGGCCAAGCAAGAAGACAAGACTCACCTTTGGAGAAGAAGAAAGTTGAATCCAACAAGCAGAAATGAGTTGAGGATGCAAGGGAGGCTCAAACTATAGAGAGGAAGAAGCATGGAAAAATCCGGAGAAGATCAGCCCATCCCCAGCCACCAAATTAAATGCAA
Organism: Geranium brycei; assembly: GCA_036897365.1. Classification (NCBI taxonomy): domain Eukaryota; kingdom Viridiplantae; phylum Streptophyta; class Magnoliopsida; order Geraniales; family Geraniaceae; genus Geranium; species Geranium brycei. Next base: position 3,547 of record JAYMTP010000167.1, read on the forward strand.
CATCTTGTGATCAGAAATTTTTCATGTAAAAATTTACTCGAAAATTGGATATATTCCTACTCGAATTCTAATATATGCAAAATGTGTATAGTATAATGATAAAAGTTATTTAGTTCAGAGGTCATTGAGATTTTTCTTAAATGACATTTGGACTTTTTGAACTCACTTCAATGATACATCTTTCATTCTCACTTTATTTCATGGTTATCAATTATAATTATATTTTAATAATTATTAAAAGTTTATGAATTTTCAAAGTAAAGTTATGTTGAGATTGAGCGTAAAAGTGAGTCGTTTGATAAACGAGTCAAACTCGAGTCTAACCTATAATGAGGTATGTAAGATTCACAAATTGACTCGTTTTGTATATATATATATATAATTTAAATTCAAAATTAACTTAAAAATAAATGATCAAGGACTAATTTTTTTATATGCATTTAACTCTGACAAATCTTTGAGGTGTGAAGTTAGAGGTGAGAGAAAAGAGAAGGAGTACAAAATAGTCAAATGATGTAGTTTAAAATTTTAAATTGTATGTCAGAATTAAAATTTAAAAATCAAATAAAGTTATCAGAATTAATAAAATTTTGTCTGTAATTATAATTACCGGTTTAGCTTCATTTTCTCAATCTCGAAGTGTCTCTATCCCTTCAACTTGAGACTCAGCTCCGCCGCCAGCAGCTGCACGGAGAGAGAAGCACCGCCGTCCAGTCCGGCGTCGCGCCCTCCGATCTGATCCAGTCCGGCCTCGTCCCGTGGTAAGATTGTGTGAAAATCATAGAAATCACCGTTTTTTTCATTATCCTATCATTTGCAATGAGCTTTGGTATTGGTTTTGGTTTTGTTTTTGGTAAGATTGTGTGAAAATCATAGAAATCGACAAGATGTGTCGTCTTCACCGTGGTAAGATTGTGTGAAAATCGTAGAAATCAACAAGATGTGTCGTCTTCACCGTTTTTATAATAGCTATGAGCTTTGGTTTTGGTTTTGTTTTTGGTTTTGGCTTTGATTTTCGGGTTTCTTCCCTTTTTGTCCCCTTTGTTTTTGCTGATCAAAATAAAATAAAAAACTTGAGTTCTGAATTTTACTTCAAAAATCCAGTAGCATAGTTCAGTGGCATGATACAACAATTTGAAATGATGTTAGGGATAAATAAGGTTGAATCTCTTGTTACTGTTTGGATGGAAAATAATATGGTGTAGTTTGGTGATCAAATATAAGGCTCAAGGCACTCATGTGAAAAAGGCTTGTAATTTAGGGCTTTCATTTGATGTTTGTGACTACATTTACCTTTATAAACGCCGATTTGAAAGCTATGTACACTATAATAAAACTATGATCTGGAGAAAAATCAGCTGAAAGGGAATAACTTAGTTGGTCTTTTTTTTAATTTTAATATCATTCATTCCAAAGATATGATGTAGCTTGAGAATTATGTGATTTACACTGAAAATTTGGTAGAATTCTCGTGTCAATTATTTGTGACATGACATTTACTAGATAGAAAGAACTGAAATGTTGGTGACAAAATACAGGGACCAATTATTAATGAACATTCCGTATGAGTATTTTTTCTTTCATTTGTTTTGCTGAAATAATTTGATATATGTTCTTATAACTTGCCAAACACTATGGGTCACACATTTTCTGCATCCAGGCTAGTTTTTTTTTATCATTCTTTCTGGTAGAGAGATTATTATATGTATTATTATTTAAGTCTGTACATTTGCCTCTAAAAAAACCAGTTGTGTGTTATCACTTTTTATAATTCAATTGTCGTCAGCTTGCTGACATCTTTAACTGTTGATTACTCATTTGAGGTTTTATACTTCTAAACCAGTATGTGCCAGTTTTGGTTATTGTATGATGGCAATGCACCAAACCTAATTTTGATGGTTCTATATCCATGTCTCGGCTGCAGATCTAAAGGAAGTTAGCAATCATGCCATCTTTGCAGACTGCATTACCTCCTGAAATGGCAAATAATGTGATTAGAGTAAGCAAAAGAAAACCAAATGTAGTTTTCGTTTAATGTTTTTTTAAATAGAACTAAATCAAGTATGGTCGCTGGCACAGCTTTATCGGGAGTGTCTCCGAAGAGCAAAATTTGTTGGCCACAAGGTATGCCAGTATTCACTTCTCTAAATCAATTGGTATGGAAATTTTAGAGCTCAATAATATGGAAGTATCTTGCATACTTTTACGATAATATAATATTTACCTGTGTTTTTTACCATTTTCATTCTTGTTGGTTAAAATAAACACTTAAAAAGTCTTCATTTCCAAAACCAATGAAAACCCTGTGCTAAAAATAAACTGAGAAGATAAACTCATGTTCTCATAATAGAGAAAATGTGGTTATTTTTATATGGATGATTAAACTTGCATGGAAATTCCTATAGTGCATTAGTGCGGGATGAGAAAGCTTGCTTCGTGCTTTCATAATCATTTAGTTTTGGTCTCATTGTTTCAATTGTTTGGCTTCGCTCATGTGTTCTATATATTAATCGGCTAGGACCTTCTTGTAGCGATCTTTGGAATTGATAACTGTTCAAGAGGAAGTTGCAATGTTGGATCCAGAACAAACTAGAGAGGTTTGATTTCATGTATGCGACCATACATCGTAATTGGCCCACTCAACCTTAAAATGGTCAAATGTGATGTGATCTAGCTAACTTGAGTTGTATTGAGAGATGTGCTCTTTAAGCTAGGTTCAACTAATCACACCCAGATGGGGCAACTAAAGGTCTTGACCTAAGGTTACCAATAAAAATGATTTTGATCATCATTGATGACGGTAGCCATTGAACTTGAGGATAGTTGCACTTGTGATTATCTTCCTGACTTTAATTTCACTTCACTCTTTGTTCAACATTAGTTTACTTTGTTTTTGTCAACTTAATTATCCAATAAATTACTTTAACTATATTTTTTGTACTTTGCATATCAGTGTTGCATTCTCTTGAAATTTGCTCCCTGTGGGTTTCACCTCGATTTATCAGAACTGATTACTTGTGTTGACGCATGCACACGTATGTAGCTGTTAGGATATACCACTTGTATTTTGTTGGATTCCTTCCAACAACTCTATTTAACTTCGAGTTTACAAAATATGATGATACAGTCACTTCGAAAGCTGAGATTTGTACAAGTGCTCATTCATTCATTTATTGACATATTTCGCACCATGCACATTGTAATTATCAATGCTAAAGAACGTTCCATGATTGAAATGAGCCTCAAGACTCAGTGTTTCGTTGTGCTTATCAATATGCAGAATCATAATACAGAGCTTGTTGTTGGCATGGTAAGGCAGCAGTTTAAGAGAAACATGAAGGAGACAGACCCAGAGAAGATTCAAAAGATGAAGGATGAGTGAGTTCAAATCTCTCTGCCCAATGCTCTTTGCCATATGCTTGCTCCTTTCTACACTCTGATTCGTCGAGATTGAAAAAACCCCCATATCTGTTTGTACGTTTTTTAATGCAGAAAAATGAAGGAATAATGAGTTTATTCTTTATTGTAGGGCTGCCCGGGGACTTATAAACCACATGCTGTTCGAGTCTGAAAAGATGTCCAGTCGTAAATTCAGCCTGTGATCATCATTTTAGTTGTTTCTGATTAAGTTATTGGCTGCTAGAAGATAAGAGAGGGCAAGTTGAGGCCTGAGTTTGTCCCGGCACTGCTTTGTTTGAATTCGATTCGTTAAATACTGAGTGTCGAGTTTGATTAATAGTGTAGGCAATGTGAAACAATCAACCTCTTTTGGTTCAACTGTGGAAACTTGTGGTGGAAGATAAAATAAAACTTACAGTTGTCTTCAATTGCTTTTTGAACAAGAATTATATCCCTAACTCAACAAGGGATGGTTTCTAATTGCTTTCAGATAATCATGTGCAAATTGCACATATAAATGACATATATATATATATTTGCATGACAAAAAGGGTAATAAGGTATGTTTGCTAACATCCAAGTATAATATGCTGACTAGTATTATGTCATGATTGTGTCATGTCGATGTCGTGTCAGTATTGAATCATACTCTTGAATGATTGCTAAGTATAGTGATTATCATGATTATACAAGTCTAAATATTGTGTAATGATTATAACCGGGCAATCATAGTGATCGGCATAATTACTAGCGTCCAAATTGTGTCTGATGATTATGACTGGACGAGCATAATATCTCATGATTGTCGAGTCCATGAACAGTAAGGGTCACCTACTGTTCGTAAATAGTAATTGTCACTTTAGTGAGCCTATAAAAAAGGAAGCTTGGCATTCGCCTTCCTAAAAGCTTATAGTCTATAAGAAATGAGTCATCTCGAGTGTCTTTGTAATCTTTTGAGTGTTCATCAATAAATCTTCTCTCCTTACCTGTGTGTCTACTGTATAATCATGTTTAATCATATTATTATTTTTTGCATAAAATCAAGGTAATTGAAAGTGTTAATAATCACTATAATTGATGAGATAGAGGTCGATGCACTCGGTGTGATCTTCGATAGAGGAATCAGTAGATAGAGTTCTCGAGTAAGGATGATATTTTGCGGAAGGCGGTGACGTTCGATAGTGAAGATGTGTTTAACGATGCCAATGACATGGAACTTGGGGCGGAGGGATAGGATTTTCTCAAAACCATACTCAGTCTCGTCAATAATGCAACGGGTGAGATGTTCGCAAAGATGTAAGCTGGCCCTAGCAACTTGCAGAAGGTGATGAGCTTCCAATCTTAGATTTGAGCTTGCTGATGAATTAATGTTTCAATCAAATAAATATAAGACGTTGAAACAATGCTACAAAAAGTAAGTTAGTCCCGTTAACTACTGACATTTTTTATTTACTATGGTGTCAAGATTTTCATAAAAAGTTTGAATGAATACAAATACACACACATTTTCAACTACGAATTCAAAATCATATGATTGAATTAAAGATATGCCACAAATGTTGCCTAATATGAAACGCATGACATGTCTACTACAACTTACAGAAAAGAACAAGAATAAGTTTCCCCAGTTTTGCATATGTCATTGTTCTTCAATAGGAAACAAAACAAGCCTTCAGTTAACCACCATTTATAAATAAATTACCCTAATTACTCCCAAACCAATATCAGATACCTAACCACAACCCACCTGCAGTCCCACAAAAACCCAAAACTGGGTACAACATCTCCATCTGTATTTGTTTGGTATCTCTATGGTTCAGTACCCGATTCCCTTGGCTGCTCAGTCTCTACTTCTGCTGCTTTACTTTCTGTTCCTGCTACTACCACTTGCTCATCTCCTGGAGGAGGACCCTCAACCTTAGGTACCTGACCGCGAGGGCTTGGGCTTGAATTGCGACCTCTGAGGGGGCTACGGCTACGGCTCCGACCACGAGTGATACTCCTGCTGCGACTGCGGCTACGAGACCAGCTCCTGCTTCGGCTGCGACTGCGAGACCAGCTCCTGCTCCTGCTTCGACTCCTACTCCTACTCCTGCTCCCACTTCGGCTACGACTGTAGCCCCAAGTTCTAACTCTCTCAGGACTTGGACTATAACTTCTGCCCCTACTCCCCCTACTATCAGAAACTTCTCTTCTGTTATCAAACCTACCCCGTCCTCCTCGCCCACGCCCATCCATGTTCCTATCCTGCACCCCACGCTCATTTCTGTCCCATCCACTAAATCCCCTTCCCCTGTTCCCAGGCCCAGAGAAAGATTCACCCCTTCCACCACCACGACCTCCTCCGAAGCCCCCGTCCCTCATGCCACCACGCCCACCAAATCCCACGTCCCTCATGTCGCCACGGCCACCAAAGCCCCCGCCGCCATCCCTCATGCCACCACGGCCACCAAAGCCCCCGCCACCATCCCTCATTCCACCACGGCCTCCAGAATCCCAACGCCCAGCACCATTATTAGAATCGTAGCGATTCATACCTCGATCCCTTCCGGGGCCACCACGTAAAGCTATCTCTCGCACTTCTGGGGGAACATGCTGGTTGGCACCTTCAAGAACTTTTATCAGATCACCTGCGTGTTTCCCATCCCCATCACAGAAAAAGGTGTATGCCACACCAGTTGCACCTGCCCTCCCAGTTCTCCCAATTCTGTGAACGTAATCCTCAACACCATTAGGGAAGTCATAATTTATCACCACCCTGTAATATTCACAAACGCCATGTAAGATAGTGACAGAAATTTTAATTTGTTGACATTAAATGCAGTATCAAGTTCGCAAATACAGAAGGTAGAGACAAGACAAGACCTTATATCCTTGACATCAAGCCCCCGAGCAGCAACATCAGTGGCAACTAATACAGGTGTCTCCCCACTGCGGAACTGATTCAAAACCCAATCTCTTTCACCTTGAGATTTGTCCCCGTGAATTGCAGCAGCCCTAAAGTTCCGTCCAATACTGCGTGCAAGTTGGTCGCACAACTTTTTCGTGGAACAGAAAATGATGATCTTCGAGCCTCGATCCTGGGATCTAAGAATTTGCTCCAAGCGCCTCTGCTTCTCCATTGGTGACATTACCTCAACAAGCTACAAAAAATAATAACGATATCATATTTGGGGCATAAAACCAGAAAAAGTCCCTCAGCAGAAGCAATAAAATGAAACTATGTAACTTCAAATATTTGTTTCAGAAACCTAACAGGTCATCAACAATTAAACTGCATAGTTATCAAAATAATTCTGAAGCAAATAGGCAGGCTATACTTAAACAGAAAGAACCAATAATACTATGACCACCAATTGGAAATCATAACGTCCATTAAGTTAGGGACAGATCCAAAACATTTATTCAGTTGGGAAAGATTATTAAATTGGCAGGGCAATGATGCAAAGCTTTCAATTAATAGGGAAAACTTCAAAATAATAGTTCAAGTAAATTACAAATGCTAATAGGGGCAAAATATAAGAAAATGAAGGATCTATTTCTAAGAACAAAAATATCATTGTGGGTAGTTTCCCCCACACAAGAACTTACAGATCCATCCATGTCCAAAGAAGATAAACCTAGTGTCAGCAAATTACTTCACAAACTTTAGCCGTAGTACTGAGTTGCATCAAGGCCTATTGTAATTGAGACACGTCAAAGCTACTGCATCATTGTGTGTTACTCCCTTAGTCACAAATGATTATATGCTACGTCCCTAATTTGGATATACCAAAAAGAGAGTTCAATTTCATTTGGAAGCAAATTGTACATGAAATGCCAACTAATATCCTTCCTATTAGCTAATGATAATCACTTAGTGGGTTATTGTACATGAAATGTCATCTAATATCCTTCCTATTAGCAAGCGGTAATCACTTAGTGGGTTATAGCACACCAGAGGATATGAGGACATGTGGGAGAAGTCGAGTAATACTTCCACTAATCATTAATTTTTGCAAAAAGTCAAACATGCTTCATTTTGGAATGGAAGAAGTAAGGACAAACCAAAGTTGTAGTAATGGGTCATATAATGACCTTATAGAATTACATATTTATTTGATAATTTAGACAAGCATTTAAATTCCCATTTAGAAGTCACCTGAGTTATAGACTTGTTTGCAGCAAGCTCATCGACACTACCAATGTTCACCTGGACAGGGTCAACAAGCAGATCAGCTGCAATTTTTCTAACTTCTTTTGGCCAGGTTGCTGTGTACATAAGAGTTTGTCTTCGCGGAGGTATCTCATTCACTATCTGACGGATTTGGGGTTCAAATCCCATGTCAAGCATCCGATCTGCCTCGTCAAGCACAAGGAGTGAAATTTGCACAAAGCTGATCCTTTTCATCTCAAGGATATCATTGAGACGACCAGGAGTTGCCACAACAATATCCACACCTCGTTCTAATTCTCTTAACTGAGGACCCTTTTGAGCTCCACCATACAGACACTGAGCACACAAATAAGTCATTAACTAGATTTTTTAAATAAGTAGATCAATCTGATTCGACTTAATATCATTATGAAACCCACCGTGCAAGAGACACTTGAAGATCGACCAAATTTCATGGCCTCGTCTTGTATTTGTGTAGCAAGCTCCCGAGTGGGGGCCAAGATTAACACTGTTGGGCCATTTCGAGAATTATTATGGCGTTGTCTAAGAAGCATGAACGCAGGGATCAGATAGCCCAGTGTTTTCCCAGAACCTGTTTTGGCTATAGCAACTATGTCCCTACTCTGTAGGGCAATTGGCCATGTTTGTGCCTGAATGGGCGTGGGGCGTGAAAAACCTGCAGCATTTATCTGAAACAAACGGCAAATATACATGGTTAACCTAAGAAAATTAATTTTTAATATGTATCACACTTCTACAGAGGAAGAACATTCCAAACACATAAAATGGACCCAAAAACATAACTGAAAAACTCATGTGAACAGTTGCTTACAGAAGCAACTTGAGGCAACAAATGAGGCCAATACAGACATAAGAGAAGGAGCAAATAAGCAAAGATATCCCAGTCACATCAGGTGTGATTTGGATTAAGGGCCAACCACCCTTCTAGAAGATGCACAAGAAAGGCTCCAACCGTTCATTTGCAGCTTCCAAAAGTCAGAATTGTTGTTGAATGTGCAAGTGCACCATAGATGTGCAGCGTACGACATATGCTCCCCCAATGGAGCAGATATCGCACCTGCGACAAGTGGAGAACTGATGAGTTCAAAAACAATTTGAAATGAAACTAACACAAAGGGGGAATTCACTAGACCCAAAAGTTGGTTTTCTATCCTTTTAACGAATAATTAAAGTGCAAGAAACTCACATCTCGCAATATCTCTGAAGGGAAACCTGTTTCTTCAAATGTCATATATGGTGCTGGAACATTCTCGCCCTGTGTTGAAACAAAGTTGAAATCAGAAGACACAAAAACATTGATAAAATGATACCAAGAGATGCATCCATATTAAGATTCCACTTCATATTTTATTGTACACCCAGACATTTGAGAGAGATATTTACTTATCGTATCTGCAAGTATAAAGTATAAGCTCCTCCCCTTTATGGAAGAAATTCCATTTTCTTATTGAGATGTTGTCAACAATGACAGCAGCATTGATAAAAACAGAATGTAGCTTTTGGTAACCACCAGAATAGTTTTTCCAATTATGATAAGAGGTCAAGTGAAACAAATCCAACGGTATTATAAATCATGCATTCTGTTAGACTAACCAATGTTCTACTCAACTCATATCATATTCTAACCTATTCATTTTAATCTCTCAAACTCTAGAATCAAATCTCTAATATGCTCTTCCATTAAAGCATGCCTTGGGGTTTATTACAAGTTGTTATTCATCAAAAAGCATAGCCTCTGTTCAGATGATCAAGCACTTATGTCCTCTAGCTCAAGAATGGATGCCTAAATGTGTTCAAATATTAATTCCGTCATGTATTATGAAAAACGTCATATAGGATCAAAGGGAAGAAGTACAGAGAAGTACGGTAAGTTCTAAATATTTCTCTAGAAATGCTTCATTCACATAAGAACTCTGGTTGCCAGCAGTATGGCTAATATTTATGGATATGGATACAAAGGAGAATAACAACAGTATTCCAGATAACACCAACGTATTTGTATCATACAGCTGCTCCAAATTATATTTACAGGCTGCCTTCAATGAAGCAACACAAATCACCTAGCATGCAAAGATACATGTGATTTTCCAGGACACCTTCGGAAGTAAATTGTTGAATTTCTAAAATATCGCAGTATTATTTATGAATACTTTGATATTGAATCATACGAGGTTCCTTTATATAGGGTACGATAGGAAATAAACTAAATAAGGAAACTTATAATAATAGGTAAAAGTAAACCCAAATACTTGAGCCCTAATAGTACTTGCGTATTCTAACATAAATATGCCCATATCATTGAAGGTTCTACAAAACAGAGCCAAAGGTCATCTGGAAGCAATTGGCCATCGCTTTCTATTCAATAATTCTGTGGGATTGACTTCTTTATATAAATTAATATCTGTTAGGTGATATTACTTCATTAATGAAAAAAGTGAGTGAATTCTTCATAAAAAGGCTTATCTATCATTCATTTAGTTTTGCTGTATCAATATAAACTATTACAAGATACAGAAGGTCTGCAATTTCACATTTCCAAAGTGGCACTTGTGCAAATCAGGTTAAAGGTATCATGGAAAGTAAAGGTACGAACCATTGTTGAAACTTCATGCTGTTGCCGATAAACCTCAACAGGTGAGAGATGACTGACTCCTGAAGGTCCAACAAGTGGAGATCGAATCGAAGTGTTATTAGAAAATGGTGGGCCGTTATGGATGGTGGGACCTGCACCAGAATTCATACCACCAGAGTGAACAGGTGTAACATTCTGAAATGTGGCACCACCCGTTCTAATCTCCTGAAAGAATGAACAGCAGATGAGTGTTGTTTAAATCATTCAGCGAGGATAATAGGGAGATAAAACAAAGAAACAAAGCAACATTGAGTTTGACAAATATACATTCCTTTCTTACCTCACAAATAAACAAACACATCAAAACATATAAAGCCCAAATATTTATCTTACCAAACAAATGTAAAAATGCTAGCCCATATATGCAAATCCAACTTAAGAAGTTCGTTTTCTGTACTTTTCTACATAATTGATGAGAAAAATTCATACAGGTCTAGGTTTACTAGCATATGATAGACAGATAGAGAAGTGGACATTAATTGTACAGAACTGATGCTAACATAACCCACAAGTACCTGTTGGTTTCTTGCTGAGGCAGGAATTGCAAGCTTGGGCTGCTGTGCACCAATCATTGGTCCTTCCATGCCAGATCCATAGTAATATTCGTTTCCACCTCTACCTACAAGGGGTATATTAGACTGCGTCTGTGAACCATGCATTGGTCCAACACCAGACTGATTTTGAAGCATAGGAGCATGTTGATGGTGAAAATTGTCAGTCCCACTCTGCTGCATCTTAACCCCAGAGGTAGACTGTTGCATATTGACAGGGGGAGCAGCAAAATGCTGGGCATGAGCTGAACGACCACCCATCTGTGCAATATGCATTAAATTGCTTCCATTGGGCACATTTTGCTGAAACTGAGATGGTTGAAACCCAATTGGGTTTCTTTGCTGGAAATCAACTTCGGCGTGTTTCTGAAACGCATCACCGGACTCTTGTTTATGTAGAAAGGACTGATCTTGTGCACTATGCTGACTCTGCTGTTGCACACTACTCTGATGCCCCTGTGGAGGCATGCTTTGCTGGTATGCCATATACTGCTGTTGAGGAAATTGATGCACTTGTTGCTGTGCCACTTGTGAGCCTTGATGCTGGGGCATTTGCTGTCCCTGCTGCTGAGGCATCTGGTGAATAGAGTGTTGGGCCATTTGGTGCCCGGGATGTTGAGCCGGCTGTTGACTAGGTTGCTGAGCCATTTGCTGGCCTCCATGCTGCATCATTTGCTGCCTCATTTGGTGTGGCATAGGCTGTCCTAATTGAGAACCCTGATGGTTAGAAGATTGTGGGGCAAACTGTCCCTGCTGTTCCGTCATCATCTGTTGAGGATACTGACTCATTTGCTGGCCTTGCTGATGTGCCATTTGCTGCCCCTGTGGAGCCACCGCGCCATCAGGCTTTGCTGTTCGTGCGCCTGGTATTGGGGCCAGTGTGGGCGTGGAAGCACCAGGAGGCGCAACAGATGGCAATGGTGGGGCGAGACTAGCCGGCCTTTCATACTGGGTGACATTAGTTTCAGGATTCCAGTAATATTGCACACCGCTGCTTCCATCAATCAGTCCCAACCAAGGTTTCGGAAGAGTGGGATCTTCAGGTGCATACCGAGGACCGAGAGAATCTGGAGCCGCCTCTGATGCCATGGCACCAACTAATTATCCAAAGCTACACAACCAAACAGTTAAGGTCAAAAAACACAGATTCAGCATCCTATAAACTATTAAACCCAAGTACATTAACATAAAAGTGCAATCACTCCAACAAACTCCTCGCCTAAACTCGCATACAAACAATTAGAGGACCCAATAAAACAAAACTCTTACGAACAACCAAATTTGATTGTAGAAACAAATTTTGGTAATTCCAGTTAATCATTGTAAATTGAGATGCATACAAACACTCACCAACAAAAATATACAAGAAGCCATAAACTATAACAATTACAACAACAAGCGATTTTTCCCATGTAATTGAAGCTCGTATACGAATCCAATATTGATAAAACATCATCAACAACAAAATCCTAACGAACCTAGGTTTCATGGAAGAAATTCAAGATCCTACGAGAAAAAATCAACCAAATTGGAAGGGAAAAAAAAGGGCAGAAACAGGACTTTTCACATAGAACCTACCAGTGAGCGAGTGCGTAGAGGTCTCAATTATGGAGGAGACGCTAAAGAGTGCGAGACCCAAAACTCAAGTTTCGGGCTTGATTCGCATTCAAGAGCGAACACAGGAAAAGGAATTGCAGAGAGCAAAGTTGGCTTTTACATATCTTCCATGGTTAGGGTTATGAAGAAAATTATTGCCTGCGCCGAGAGTCCGTAGGGGAGGGAATCTTTTGATCCTGTGGCGTTCGATGAGATGGAGACGAACGGCTGAGATTAGACAGAATGTTGATCGGACATGTCCATTGGGCTCGAGTTAAGCCCGTAACTGTTTCTATTATGCTCTAAAAAAGAAGGAAAATCACACACTAATACACTTACAATATAAAGTTTCTCACTTAACTACTTTTAGTACTTTTCTTCTCACCGACGCCCTTCTAATTTAACAATTTTCTCGCTTTACGTCTTTTCTATTAGTTCTATCTGATTCTGTTAAATTTTGAGGTTAAAAAAACTAAAATGTCCTTATTCATATTTTAAATTTTCAAATAATGTTGTTCTCTGATCTCATTTCTCTCTCCTGTCTTCCTCTCTTTCTCTTCTCAAAATTTATTTCTCCACTTTAACTGTTCAACATGACCCTTTCTTCTGTCTCTCTCCCCTCTTAATTTTTTTTTCTTAAAACACCTCTCTCTTCTTATACATTCATGTACGTTTTCATATATCAATTTCAAAGTTTCACATCATGTACTTCTGAAAATCAAACTCAAGAAAAAGAGGACAATGGTTTTATCACACAATAATATAGAAGGGGACTACAAGATTTAAACAAATATATATACAAAAAACATTGAAATAAAGGCGAGGATGAGATTGACCTTCATTAACTCATATCTTAAATCAATGGAAAACATAAAAAGAAGGGTTTTCCGAAAAAAAATAAGAAGAGAGATGAGGGGAGAGAGATAGAAGAAAGGGCAACATTGAGGTAACTAAATAGAGTTCCATAAGAGAGAGGGTGAAGGAGAGAGAAATGAGATATGCTTTAGAGAATGACATCCTCTAAAAGTTTAAAACACAAGCATGGACATTTTAGTTTTTTTAACTTTAAATTTTAACAGAGTTAGACGGAACTAACATAAAGAGAAAAATTAAGAAAACTGTAATTATAAGGGATAATTAAGTGAGAAATTGCATACTCTAAGTGTAGTCGTTTGAGATTTTTCCCAAAAAAAAATATTGCTGAAGTTTTCAAGATAATCACTTTTATTTATTTATAAATTTTGTTTTTTCTAAATAAACTAATTTTTGGTGCACTACACCGTATCAGCTAACAGGATGAACGGAAGCTCCGCGGGACAAGACCTTTGCTTAGATTGTTAACCACATAAGACGACAAGGCAACTCTGATGACAAAATGAGTTGCGTTGTTAGTCAAGCAGTAGTTAAAAGAAACAAAAACATTTCCAGCAAATAGTAACATCCAGGAGGATTTAGCATAACCAATTAACCTCTCCAATTAGGGAAAATAAGAAAACAAACATAAAAAGAGATGCATGTTTCTAGTCCCAAGCCACATAAAAGGCAAAAAGATTCACAGTGTGTTATATAATCCGTAAATGATTCGGGGTAGGGAAAACATTGAAAAATAATCTGAAGAGAAAATATTTCACATTTAGAGGGACAAATAATCCCTAAATGACTTTCCATACATTGATCCTTTTATGAGTTGGGTTCAATGACCAACAATAACAATCAACCATCTGCAAGCACTTTTAACTGTGTACTCCCCAGAGGAGTTCAGCGACCAAGACCAAATATCTCGATTCAAATGCAAGCTCTGGTGAATAGAATAAATTAGGTTTCGTTCAACGTGATTAAACAAGACATCCACCACCACCTTATTACACTCACGACGATCAGGAATAAAGAAATCAAGAGTCGTACAATCTACAAGTCAACTGTGAGTGGAACGCACGTGAGGGTCTATATCGAGAAACTTGAGGATCGACAAATTGCCGAAAAGACTTGGTCCTACACACTGTCTCGTTCTAGATTGGACCAAATGTTAGGTCGCCAATATTGCACCAGACAACACTCGGGTTGGATCCCAAGGTAGCATGTACAAGTAATATAATAGGTAAATATTTGGGTCAAATTCCTTAGGGATCAAATAAATGTCATATGTAGACAATTTGTATGTTGTTTTTGAAAATGACCTACCCTACTTCCAAGAGATTTTGCAATAATATAAGGGATAATGACACTTTATTATATCTAAGTATATCGAAATGACACTTTCATACTCTAAACAATTTTATTTCTTTTTAGTACCCTAACTATTCTTATTGACAACATACCCTTAAAATGCATAAAATACTCAGATTACCTCTGATTCAATTGGAAAAATAAATTACAGATAAAATACTTAAAAAATGGAATTGACACACAAAATGGAATTGAAAAAGCTACTCATTGGATAATTTATGTATTTTACGAGTCAATTTTATTTTCCTTTTCAATTGAACCAAGGGTAATTTAACTATTTTAGGGGTATGTTATCAATAAAAATAGTCAGAATATTAGAAATAGAAATTAGTTAGAATATAAAAGTTTTTTTTGTGTAAGAAAATATCTTCATCCCATAATAGAACGGTGGATATCAAATGATCTATAATTAAACGGTGGAGATGGAGCGAGTGAGTCATGAGCGAATTCGAATCCCGCCAAGAAGAAAGGTCAAACGAATCCGATCCACCATTGAAACGCTGGGTGCGAAAGCTCCACTCAACAACGTTCATAAATCAAGAGAGAGAGAGAGAGAGAGCTCCGAATCTGGCTGTGTTCGAACGGACAGACAGATCGATTCTCTCTCTCCATCGCAAGCCTCTCGTCTCCGTAATTATCTCTCATCTCTCTTCAATTCTGTTTCTGGATCTCATCTGATTCTCCTTCCGATTTCTTCCTCTCCGAATAAGGTCTGGTTTCTCCTCACCATCTGTTTCTGCGTTCAAATGAAACACGAGTTTATCAATCGCTTTCGTGCCAGATTGTGTGTGGTGTTGATCGCTTGTGTGGTGTGATTGATATCTGTTAGATTTGTTTGTCTGTGACCTGTTGCCACAATTTTCCTCGATGTGGGTCTCTCGCTGTTGTGCTGTCTGCCTTCAGAAATGCAAGTTACCGCTTCGAATGAGATACAATTCTGTGATTTATTTGTTATAGACCGATGGGTTGTATGTGTGAGTGACATTGTTCAATAATCATCTGCATGGTGCTTGTTTTTGCATTGATCGATGGATTATTATCTCTGCCTATTGTATTGTTCATTCAATTCCTCTCCTTATTGATTATGCAATGTCAGTACAATTTGGATTTTCTGGAAAAAAAAATTGTGTTAAGATGTTTTCCTTATGAAAAAGCTAATTGTGTGTGGAGTTCCTAAAATCCCACCTTCATTATAGTTTCTGGGGAAATGGCAAAAAAGTGTCCAATAATGTGACACTTTTGCAAGAGGGTGTCAGTTTGTTGATGGTGAAAAGTTTCTCATTTGATCTTCTAGCTATAATTTGTAGGATCAAATTTTGTAATTTAATTTTTTATGAATTGTTTGAGTTAAAAATCATTTTAAAAAAATATGTTGTAAAAGTCTTAATTCTTGATTTCAGGGACAATATTGTTATTTTTATAAAAATACACACATTTTGCACAAAAATGCAAGCAGAACACATTTTTGCCATCAACAAACAACGCAACACCCTCTTACGGAAGTGTTATGTTATAGGGCGCCTTTTTGCCATTTTTCCTAGTTTCTATTCACTTCAAATGTTATTTAATTAGCCTGACATATATATTAAATCAATGATCATTTGTTTCACCTTCACGGTAACCTACCTTTTGTGAGAATCGTATTATGGTTGTCTTATGTAAGGTCATATATATTAAAACCTATGGTTTATTTTGAACATTTATTAATTGCTTCAGAAAATGGGCTTGCATTTCTGGTGTAGTTATGCATATTTTAAGGGTTTTGAACCAATGTATAATTGTGTATCGGGTATGCACTAAATATTTTGTTGATTTTTATGTGGTTTCTATATTTGTCAGGTACGAAAATGGGGCTGTCTTTCACCAAGCTTTTCAGTAGGCTGTTTGCCAAGAAAGAGATGCGTATTCTTATGGTTGGTCTCGACGCCGCTGGTAAAACCACAATATTGTACAAACTCAAGTTAGGTGAAATTGTCACCACAATCCCCACCATTGGTGAGTTATTTTGTGTGTGCATGTAGCACTTGAATGTATACATGTTTTATTGAAGTGCTGAATGATAATTACTATTTTCTATGTAAATAATACGGTTTTACGATAAGAAAACCCCCAATATCCCTCGGGTCCCCGAACATTGCTCAATGAAGTTGTTCACTTTTTATGTTAGGATTTAACGTGGAGACCGTGGAATACAAAAATATTAGCTTCACTGTCTGGGATGTTGGAGGTCAGGACAAGGTAAGCAATTTCTTTACTTGCATTTCCTCAACTTATGACATAATTTATTATATATACTTTAGTATGTGGCCAACAATCTTGTTGTTTTAATATGATTCTCTACTTTCTTCATGTATGTCATTCTAATTCCAAAACCCTAAAAGGGGACATGTCAAATGCTATGAGCACATGCTATACATTAGAATGGCAAAGGTCCTACTCCTTATGGTGTAATCTAAAGATACAAGACTCACATTTTCCATCCAATCTATCCCTAGCACCGTATCATTACTAAGAATGTCCAAGCGAACCATCTACTCTGAAAATTGTCATTTAATTATGCAATATGTGATGGATACAAACTTGTCTTCATCACCTCTTAACATGCATGGACATTGTTAACAGCAGCCCTAAACAGATCACCCGTACAATTTGGTTATGGATAAAAGATGTTTAGGTCTCAGTGCCCACCAATATTGAAACTTTCTTGGACCCCTCAATGCACACATTCTTATTTGGACATTCTCATCTGTTGTTTTCATCCATCCTGTAACAGTTTACAGTTCCCATGTGATCATAAACAACTGCATCCTATTAGGACATACACATGAAGGGCTAAATTTTGCCAAGCAAGTAAAATAGAGACCCTTATTTTTGCTATCTTCAAAATAGGTTATATTGGTATTCTGGCAGGTAGAAACTAGTGCAATCTGTCAAACTGCAGGAATCTTTTGTAGTTAGGGGTGTACATTATTCTCAACCATACTGTATTTTGATCCTTTATATAGCTGATTGTTTCTGAAGACTATTTGGATTGGATTCCCTGTACTTTGCCTGATGATATAAATAGAAAGTTGAGTGGTTGTATGTTTATCCTCACCAACAATTTACATGTCGCCACTTTTGTATGTTGTTGCTGTTCTATTTACATACCCATCTCTCTATGATGATTCATGTAAGGTAATGATGAAGGAATGCCATTGCGTGAGATACCCTCAACGATATGATTAAAGCTACGTTATATGAGACCTTACCATTCTTCTCTGTGAGCGATTTAATGCATAATGTGTTAATTAATTGGCTAAACATGTTTAATTTGGATTGGGGTGTAATTCATGCTGATAACAGGTCAATGTATATGGTTAAGGAGCCAATCCAAACATGGTTTTACAGTTGTCAGTGTTACACAGGTCAGCTTGAAGTCAACATGAACATGATTAGCTTAAAACCAAGTCTTCTACCAGTCCTAAGTTTAGGTGGTCATGTCATGTCTATAGTTGCTTGCCATCCTTTGTTGTTTTAATATTGTCACTGTAATTTTCTATCTTGTCTCAGGTTTGACATAATTATTTCATCTTGGGTGATTTCAGATCCGACCATTGTGGAGGCACTACTTCCAGAACACACAAGGACTTATTTTTGTGGTTGACAGCAATGATAGAGACCGTGTGGTTGAAGCTAGGGATGAGCTCCACAGAATGTTGAATGAGGTATTGGATTTACGTTTGTGTACTGACATTTTAATTTATACATCAGAGGCTAAATATATGACCTTGATAGTTTTAGACTATAAGTGAGTAATCAAGCAAAAAACAGCAATTTTTGGTATATTGGTGTCCTTGACTGTCTGCCACCAGACATTAGAGGATAAATATATGACCGTGATAGTTTTAGACTTTGAGTGGGTAATCGAGTAAAAAGCAGTAGTTTTTATATTTGGTTAGTGATTCGTGTAAGTCAAGTCGTACTTACTGGAAGCTCGATGTTGTGGCAGGATGAACTAAGGGATGCCGTGCTGCTTGTGTTTGCAAACAAACAAGATCTTCCAAATGCAATGAATGCTGCCGAGATTACTGATAAGCTTGGACTTCACTCGCTTAGACAACGCCATTGGTAAAGTTTCAAGTTACTTTCTCTCACATTCAGGTTGGTTTCCTGACCAAGTTTTCCATGTTTCAGGTACATTCAGAGCACATGTGCCACCTCTGGAGAAGGTCTGTACGAAGGACTGGACTGGCTCTCAAACAACATTGCAAGCAAGGTAGGCGTAACATCATAATCACTTGCTGATACTACAAAAACTTGCTATCATAAATTGCACTTTCCAGCCTTTTGGTCATCATTTCTGATTATGTATCGTTATGTCTCAGGGATAGAATTGATCACTGAGGCTATTGCTGCGAGAGAAAAGTGCTGGGATACAGATGCAGTGCTGCTGCTGGCTATAACTATTTTCTTCCGTTTGATATTTTTAGGTTTCATCTTCTTTTTACTAATGCAGATAGAAAGGAGCTGCTTGCCTTTCTATCAGTTTTATCTTCTATATATGATGATGTGTTTGTGATGGGTTTACGAGAAGTAGACGGTTTATATATGTTCCCCAGAGATTTATAATAAGTGATGTGTCATTACTTGTATTTTATGCAGTTCTATTCATTTTGTTATTGTCATTTAATGTTTCACTGTGGAAATCACTGTGAATTCATGTTTCATGTTGTTTGAACACAGGAACTCAGGAAAGAAACATCTATTTTATGCAGTTCTATTCATTTTGTTATTGTCATTTAATGTTTCACTGCGGAAATCACTGTGAATTCGCGTTTCATGTTGTTTGAACACAGGAACTCAGGAAAGAAACATCTAACCACAGAAATTCAGATGAAAACAAATCGACTCGTAACTGAAATATTAACAATTGAGACATCAGTAGCAACAGAGATTTAAATTAAAACAAAGACTCAACTAAAATTATCTTACGGGAGATTACACGTTCATACAATTTGTAGGGTTATGCAGAGTTCACGTGCCCCAATCTATCAATAGATCCACTAATATGCAAAAATATGGAATTTTGGTGAGCTAACATTGTTAAAAAAAGGAGTGTAAACTAACAAGATTAAAAAAAGAAGTTGTGTAGTGTGAAAAACGTGTCTGGTGTTTAGTTGGGTATACCGAGCTACAAATATCCCTAAAGTTTAGCTTGCTGAACTAATGAGGTGAATATCATTACAATTTTTCACTCTTCTTTCAAAATTGAATAGCAAGGAGACACTAAATAGAAAACTACATAGGTACTTCAAAATAGTATAATGAGGTAACTACTACAAGCAAAACAGAAAAAGGGTAAAACATATTGTTTCATAAGTGCGCTAAATAGTCTAATTAATTAATTTAAAAGCACGAAACTGCAATACTCTTATCATATGAGCTGACATAGATGGTAGAAACAAAAACCAACTTGAAGAACTTCAAGCTCCAACAACTTCAGTGACTTCTTCAACCATGGTTTCATCAGCGGGCCTGTCAACCTTAGTGCCAATATCTTCAGTAACATCACCATGAACCTACGAAAGTAAATCACAACATATGAACTAAAAACCAAATCCTTAAAAAATTCTGAACTAACGGTGGCAAAGCACAAATAATGCACTCGCATTAAATTATAAAAATGTTTACAAATTAAATGATATAAAGAGAATTTCTGCATATGTTGATGAATAAACCTCAGGTATAATTTGAACAAAAAAACATTTTCTAGTACCCTAACCATTCATTTGCCAGACAATGTTTACATGTAGAGAATTCTGCAGCTGACGATAAACTAATGCATAAAAAACTGAAATGAGTACCAAACACAACATACCTCCATTAACTTCCCGAGATCAAACTTAGGGGCTTTCAAGATCTTGACCTTACGGATGAATACATTCTGTAGAGGATAGATGCTCGAAGTTGCCTTCTCAATCTCCTTTCCAATGGACTCGGGAATGAACTTGCGAACCAAATCTTTCAGATCAACAGTTGTTGCCTGGTTGATCATGATCTCCCTCATCTTCCTGCGAATCTGATTATTTAACAAGAGGCAAAGTCACTTGAACTTGAAGTTCAGAATCATAAGTATGAGCACTATTAATAGTTTACTACATAAGTTCCAGCAATAACTGCACCCATACATTGTATGTATAATGTAAAATCAACAATAAAATACTCTCAAATAATAACTGGAGTCTTGTAAGTGATTTAACCTGGCGAATCTGGCTGGATTGGGCATAGCAAGTCCTTTTGACCTGGTTTTGGCGCCTCTTGGTGAAGCCAATGCAAAACATCCTCAGAGTGTAGTTGTCTGTTGTCTTCACATCAACATGAGCTTCGATCAAGGTTTGCCATTTCTTTACCAAGGACCTCAATTTGTCAGTTGTAAAATCCATACCCTTCAGTTTCCAGAAAACGGCGAAGCGTCAATAAATTCCAACTAGATACACACAAAGGAAGACAAACAATGAATAATCCACGAAGATCGATGAACATATGGTACAGCATACCCAGAAGTTTGTCAGCACATTCCTCCCCTGAACATCTTCCACTCTCAAACGGATCTTCCTGTAAGCATGGTCCTCATCGCCCTGAAGGTCAGCCAGTGATACCTCAACCACACGATGTTTAAGACCATCGGAAGCAATCTGCCAAATAACACAGATTTCAATCAAAAACATGTCAGCATTGGCATGATCACAGCAAAACAATCATTTTTTAATGCATGAACTCACAATAACTATACAATTCTAATTTCAATCTTTCTGGCATGTATCTATCCAAACCATAATTGTGGATAAAAAGAAGTAACCATTAGCATGCTCATATATATCATTTGAAAGTTATGATGTTTGCAAATACAATTCACTTTAGGAAATGCATATTGAAATTTAGTATATGCCCTTTAAATTAGGATAAAGACCTTACAGATCCGAGCAGTCAGAGGAACAACGGTGGCCAAAAAAATATCAAAACTCATTCATTTGAGCTAAAGCCAAAAACTTTATGTCAACACAATTGAATCATATAAATCACAATACTCAGCTACACTGAAAGTCATTTAAATTTTAATCACCTAAAATATGAGCTTCAGCTGCACTATAAATTTAGGAGCATAAACTGTCTTTCAGCTTAATCATAATTTTTTCTAGACAACCAAACAGAAAATCTAATCAAATGAACTCGTGAGAGAGAGAGAGAGACCTTGGTTCCCTGAGTTCTAGTGACCAGGGTCTTGCCAACATTCTTGTTGCTGAACAGAGACGGAGCCTTGATATCGTACCAGTCCTTCTTGGTGAAGGGATCGGCTCTGCAACCAAAACCAAAACCAACACCATCAAATCAATTCGAAGATTCAGATAGAAAATGCTGAGAATGAAAGACACAGATGGAGAAAAACACTCACGCCTTCTTCTTCCCTCCCTTCTTGCCCTTGGAGATCCTCTTGTTCTTGCCGACCGCCATTGTTGCAGAGATCGAGCAGATTCTTCTCCACAGTTGAGCTCCTAGACGAAGACGGCGAGACCACAAATGCGCTAGGGTTTTGAGCTATGAACGGGTTTGATTTGGGCCGATGTGAAGCCCATGTTCAAGTCGTGAAGCCCACTATGAATTGACCCGACCCGACCCGATCCATATACTCCATCTTCACCATCTCCACCACAGCAGAGAGCAGAGTCCGCTCCAAGTTTGCTCAGCTCGTGCCCCGATTCTCTCCTTCTCGAGTCGATCCTCTGGTTTCAAGGTTCGATTGCTTGCTCTTACATTTCTGGGTTTTTTCATTGCGCGATTATACTACGATCAATTGCAGATTTAGGGTTTCCGATTTGTTTTTGTGATGTTCTGTATGAATTTGTGCCCTAAATTTCAAGGAATTTGTTACATCAATATGAGTAAAGTATTCATCGAAACGGGCAAATCTTTAGGGTTACAAAAATGTAACTTTTAAATCATTAGCTGAATTCATGTATGGTTGATGAATGAATATGATCCTTTTAGCACATCAGTGGTTGGTTTTAGAGCTCTGTAATGTACGCGAAATCTGAAGCAAGCATAAGTTGAATCCAAATTTGTATAAGAAAATCAAACCCAAACGAAAATTTAAGACTACTGTAAATAATTGTGAAGAATAAATCAAATCTTTGCAGTCTCTTTACTACTTGGTGAATCAACCCAAGAAGTCACATGTGAATATTGGAGAAAATGATGAATCTTCACAACTCATTTTAAGATTTTACCAATAGGGGTTGAAAATGAGACAATGTTAAGTAAAGGGAATGAAAAAAGTAATTAAGATTAGAACAAAAATGTGGAAAAAATCTTCACAACTCTTTTTTATTAAGTTTCACATTTTTATGTCAATGCTTTGGTCATCAGGCTTGACTACCTTGCCCTTCGTCTTCATCTGCTAAGGCGACAAAACCTTGAACCCAAAAAACAGAGGGGTTGCTCGATCGATCATCTATAACAGCTCTGTAAGGAAATGGATGTTGCTGCCTTAAACGATTCTCTGAGCTCTGCCCAGATATCGGATGACAATCCACCTTCTGCTCTGACGAACGGTGCTGGGGTCGACGATGGCAAGCAGATCACGTGCTTCAGTGAGGTCGTCAATGATGTCACCTTCCATTTTCAGATCATACGTCTTCACAAGCAGGTTGGTTTTACAGTTTTTAGGGGTTCATTTCATGTGGCAATTAATGTGATGCTTATAGCTTTGTTCCAGCATTCGATATATATCTGGGTCTCAATTCGGAAAGTTTGGAGGTTTGAACTATTGAAAAGTTATGGGATGTTGAGAATTTAGTTCCAAATGAATAAGTTATGTACAAATCGAATCTTTCACATTTGGCTAAATT
The DNA here is from genome assembly GCA_036897365.1 of Geranium brycei. NCBI lineage: Eukaryota > Viridiplantae > Streptophyta > Magnoliopsida > Geraniales > Geraniaceae > Geranium > Geranium brycei. Next base: position 27,016 of record JAYMTP010000167.1, read on the forward strand.
TGCTACAACTTGGATTTAGTTCTTTTTCTTTATAATTTTTAACTCTTTAATTATTTTTGGATGGAGCATTTCTTGAGCATTATTTCATTGTTGGTGTTGATCTACAATGTATGAGGTCTGTTAGTGGAATTGAATTTCAAATGCTGCATAAACATGAACACCCTATCATTTTAATAATAATAAATGTTTGTTTTTTCGTTTGTTTTAAGCTTATTTATGTGCTTTTTGTCTGGTTATTTCTGTGGTAATCAAGAATCATGTTTTCCACAATGAGATATTAGTCAATACTTGATGTTGATTCAACCTTATCGAGGGCATCCCGCATCTGTGTTCTGATGATAAATCATGGAGGTAGTTGTAACTTTGTAAGGATGAGTTTATGTTTGTGTGGTAGATGCTGATATTGTAGATTCCATTTGTCCTATGATCAGACTTGTTATTTAGGGTTCAGGAAGGGCATAATTTTTTTCTGTGGGTTTCTCTTGTGAACAAACTAGCATGTAATCTCTCATGTTTTATTACTATGGCAACAATTATCTTTAATCTTTATTGGTACTTATAGGTTTTTAGTTTATTTAATTTGTAATGTTTCCTTTTCACTAACTATCTTGAATTGATGATGAATATAGATATATGCATGGGTTGGTTGCAACTCTACCAAATTTGGACACTTGTATGCAGCTGCACCAACACGACCTGTAAGTCTCTGATTAAAATGTAGTAACAGATGCGTTACTGCAATCCTTATAATTTTTTGTTTCCTCAGAAAAATTGAGGGGATGTACGAAGACAGAAAACTATTTTCTTAAAAATGATACATTTTGTTTTTCTTTCGGTGAAGTTTTCCAAGGTTCTAAATACAAATGCAATGTAGTCAAGGAAAACTCAAAACATTGTCATTATCATCAGTACTGTTGTTATTTTTATATAACAGTATGCTGCTTGATCATCATCTCTCAGAACAACCTGGTCAGCGTTTCTTCAGTGCTTGGTGGATCTTCTGATAATACAGGATCTGGCATTGCTCGACGGTTAGGTAAGTTATGACATATGTATATATTAAGACAATTTCAAACCATTATCGTTCACGTACTAATTCAGTGACATTGCATGCATGTTTTGCAGTATTAAAAACTGGTCTTAATGTAATCATTGCTTGCAATATCCCAAAGAATAGCCCAATGATTGAGGTATGAACGCCCACTCACGCATGCATGCAACCATTACCAGACCAGCAATTCTGTCACTATTTCCTTTCCGTTTTCATATTGTCTTGCTTCGTCAATGTTATGTATTGAAATATGGGATACTGTACTTCTGTCTTAACCTTTCTGTTCTTTTTATTTTTATTTTTTTGGTTTTAGGCGGATGCTGAGAAAACGCTAATACAGAAGCTAATCAGTCTGGGTTACACAAGGCCAAAACCTGGAAAGTAATCTCGCAGGTAGGCACTGGGCGAATCTTTTCCGAATGAAACATGCACTTTTCAAACTGTAGTGATCATTTAGGTGTTGGGTTTGAAGATGTTTTTCAGTAGGTTTCATGTGAGCATAACCCGTAACATTGTTCTTCCTCGGACGCATGCCCCTTACCATACCAATAGATGAATAGAAAGACACATTACATTGATGTTATTTTGTTATATTTCGGTATGAAAACCTGCAAGCAGAAAATGAAATGAATTTACCGCAGGCAATATCATTGACTCTTATCATCTGGTGTGTGTATACGTGATTTATATTTTGCTATGTTTTAATCAATGCTTAATTGGAAAAGGTGGATGTGTATTAGTTATTTGCAAATAAATGTAGGTGGAACTTATCATTTTCTATGTAAAACATATATTTTTTTTTAAGAAAATGGTGAAAATGTCCTAGAATTAAAATTTAACACTAAATTAAAAAGAAATCAAATTAATTTTTTCATAACTCGACTTTGGGGTTCGGCTCAGATGTAATTTTGGGAAAAGAAATTCTTATTTTCTGCCCTTGTGTTGCAAATACGGGTGAAAACAAGCTGAATCGAGTCTCATTTTGGGCTTGACTTGGCTCAAGCTCGACTCAGGCTCGAACGAGTTTATGCAATTAAGCTCGAGTTCGGCTATAAATAAAATAGACAAGCTCGACTCGGGCTCATCTCGATTCGATTCGTTTAATTTTCATACAATATTTATTAAATAAATAATTTATTAAAGACTAAACAAGCTAGTATGAGATTGACTCGACTTCATTCGGCTCTACTAAAGAAAAATTAACCAATCAAAATGCAATATTTTTATTCATAAATTTAATAATATCATTTCTTAGAATTTTAATTTCACAAACATTTTGAGCATTGTTAGAAAACGGAAGTGTTTCACAAAAAAAATTAGTTAATTGACATATATCTTTTACGATGAACAAAGTTTTTACCTGTGCAAATTGAAAAAAAAAACAGAATAATACAAATCTCAATTTTTGCGTTTAACCTTTTAATTATAACACATTTTAGAAACCCAAATTGTGCATGGTCTTCTCTGACTGAGACCAAGACTCTTGGGAAGTTGCATCGTATTGTGACAATTGTTGTATGGAGCCCAATCACTTTCAACATTTATCACCGTCATAAATGTTTTACTTAATTTCAACGTTCAATTCCCTCGAAAATTTATCATTTTGGAATTCAATTCAACCTTATCATCTGAAACACTGTTGAATTGAATTGAACTTAATGGGTAAACAATAATGTATAGGTTTTTATTTCCCTCCAAACTCCGTCATGCATTTATGATCATTCAGCAAATAATTTAAATACTCCACCTATTATTTTCTTCGTCCTACAATATTTGTCCCCATTTGCTTAAATTTGGGTTTTGACCAAAACGTTATTGAGACCTATTCCAAGTATCTTGAATTGAAAATCGAATTGAATTGTAAATTTTTTTTGAAAACCACAGTTAGTGATTCAGTTTTATTTTAAATTCGAGAAATTCATTTCATCATTGTTCAGTGATGATTCTTAAAATTTAGAACCGTTGATTATACGGTAAGAATTGAATTGATTCGTGCTGCCTCCATGTATACACATCTCATCTACACACGTATTTTATTTATATTTTGATTGAGTTATAATGATTAAATCTTAACATTCAGTTTTCTCTCTCCAAAAAAACATTCAATTTTTGTCATTACTTTTTATAATTGCATGATAAAGTTTTTTGACTGTAAATCTGGTCCAATTTTATCAATTGCCGCTTATAAATCGAGTCTAACATAAAATTTGAAAACCAGCCAAATAGAATAGGAGAATCAAATCGGGACATCGCCATCAGACCCATACCATTTTTTCACACACAAATTCCAGATGTGGTTCAATGATTAGGGAATCAAAATGTAAGGTCCGGTCTGGTTCCTGGCGGTCTAATCCGGTATGTGTTGGTACGAGGAACTCGAAAGTACGTAATTATTGGATTTTTTGTGTGCAACATGTGTTCTCACTCTCAACAAAACTCATCCACACCATTGATTTATCAATAAGATCACCCGCATCAACCCGTCCTTCACGCTCACGCACCTGATAATGTCTCTCCTCAGCTTCCACGAAAGTGACCGGTGCCACGTAGGACGATATACATGTCTGTTCTTTGAAATGTGGACACAAAACCCACACACCATTGACTTGAATCCAAATACAATATAGCTCTCAATTTCTGGGCAATCACTCCACTTTCCATTTCTTCACAAAGGGTTCGTTTCTATTTCTGTTTTCATTTTCCTTGACTCGTCATCGTTTTTGTTGGTTTCTGATTCTGTAACTGTGATTGGTGATTGCAGATTGATGTGTTTGGGCTGCGGATTCGAAGCTCGAGTATAGGGTTTATGTGAGTTTAGTGCTTGCGGATGGGTGAGAGTAGAAGATACGTTCCATTTCAGCAATTGGGTCTGCTCTGTCTCTCTCTTATTCTATTGCATTTGTTTTTTTTCTCCATTGAGGGTTTGTGGTGTTCTGTTTTGTTTTCTCCCTCCAGGGTTTGGAATATTTGTGATCTGAATGGTGAAATGGTAGTTTTTGGGGGATTGGGTTGTGATTGGTTTCTGGGTTTGGGTTAGTATGTGGAATGCATTGATGTGTTGTTTCTCTTGTTTGTGTGTGTGTGTACAATTTCATATGCTTATATGTATAAGTTGAGTGTGTCAAATGGGAAAGACCCTTTGTCTCCTGTTCTTCTTTATAAGAGCTTGTCAGATGTTTACATGTATGAATCCTTCTCCCGAGTTGGATTTTGAGTTTTGATACTGTAATCTTTTACTGCTTCTGTGTTTTGAATGTGCTTGATATTCCATTGTTCAGTTTTTCTCTCTTCATTTTCTGCTGGCTTCTGTGCATATTTATTGACTGATATTGCATTTTGAGTTGTGTATTCTTGGGCCTTGATTACTTGCTATGAGTTCATGTATCGTGTAGAATTAACGTGTTCAGTGTATGCTCGACTCGGCAATGAGCTTTTAGTTTTATAATATGTTGAAAGTATGTTTTTTCTGGTGTATTTATCAGGCCATGTACAGATACTGCAAGAAGCACAGCATCGCTGGCTTCGACCAGCTGAGATTTGTGAAATACTTCGTAATTACCAACAGTTCCACTTAACACAAGATCCACCTGTTCAGCCCCCAGGTTTTCACTGCAACCTTTTCTGTTTCTTATTTGAAGCCACTATTATAAAACTGCGATTATGCTGTCATACTTCTGCTGCACTCTTATGTGTGTATTAGTTCTCAAGGCAGCGATCTTTCATAGGGCTAGTTCGTGGTTTTATCAGTTACACTATTTCTGGGGAAGCATACAATATTATGATTTTTCTTTTTAGAGGAACTTCATGATCCAACCTCTTATCATGTATATATATATTAATTGTATATGCGGTCATATATTAAAAATTCATGTTATTATTCTTACCTGTCATGACATACTGTTATGATTCACGTGTAGTAGTCCAACCTAGTTGTGAAGCCCGACCCAATATGTATAAAGTTCAATATTAAGAAATTCATGTAAGTATTTGTTTGCTTTATGTAGTGTGCATCACTTGTATGTATTTGCATTATATTTCTCCCAATTGCTAAATATGTTGATATGCTTAGAATCTCTTAAAAGGTAATCACATTTATTGATGGAATGAATATGCTTATTTTTTATCAGGTTACCGGCCATGCTTGAAAGATTAAAGGTTTAGTTTAATGATAGTAGTTGAAAATGTTATGGTTACCTATTTGTACAGTTTTAATGGATGCTCTTAATATCGTGAACACGGACCTGGTTTTGATGTTATGTTACATAAAACTTGTTCTCTTATTTACATGCTAATCAGGTAGACTGGTGTATGTTCGTTTGTCACTTGCTAAGATCTGGCAATCTATGACCAGTTCACTGATATTCCTACAGAAATGGAGCACTGCCATTCCCTATTGGTACACACGAAAAATAACTAAATGTTGTTTGCTTTTCAGCTGGTTCTGTGTTCCTGTTTGACCGGAAAGCACTTCGATATTTTCGCAAGGATGGTCACCGTTGGAGGAAGAAAAAAGATGGAAAAACAGTCAGAGAAGCTCATGAAAAGTTGAAGGTGTGCTCTTCAATCTATTATTAGTAAGTTCACTTTTTAGTTGGTCAGTCATGGGTAATACGGTGTGAACCCATTGTCTCTTGTGGGCATATCATTTATCTTGGATGTTATGCTTTGCATCCGACTCTCAAGTAATGGAATGATGCGATTTTACTATTTTTATTTATACTTCATAAGTTTCAAGTCTTCAATTTGACTGTGTATGTCAAGCATTAATATAAGTACCGAATAATCCCTCAAAAAAAAATATAAGTACTGAACTCTTGAGTATTTGTTTTGCTTATGATTAAGTGAGAGTATTTTCCCTCAAAAAAAGAAAAAGTGAGAGTATTTAAGCATTGAACTGAGTGTTAACGCATATTTGCAATAATTTAGGGTGTTGTGTGTGTAGATGTCATTGGTATAGAATAGTAAATATGTGTATCTCTCGGTGCCATGCATTACATTCATTGCACTGACTAATAGTGCTTAATCACTGGTTAGATGGTCATTTGTGTTATTTGTACTTTTTATTCAATTGTACTCTAGTGGACGGTAATCTTTATTGTCTGATACTTCTTCAAGGTATCAGTGCTTTTTCATAAGTATTATAAGTTTCACAACGTTTAAGACTAGAGAAATGTTAAAAGTAAGTGTATTATTCCTCTGTTCGTTCATGGAGTTACCTAATGTTTAGACCCCCTCAAGCTGCTCTCATGACAAGTGATTGGGAAACTGAGAAGGCTTCAGATAACTGATTTCTGGATTTACTTTGGCTCAATTTATATTTGCCATTTCAATTAGATATTCATTCGGATGTGACATTTGCTAATAAAATCCTGACCATAATTAGTTTCAAAGAACGAACACAATAAATTTCCAATTTCTGTAAGTGTTTGTATCAATTGTGTATTTTTATACATGTACTGGAGTGACCCGAACCACAACCCAGGTAATTCCTGCAAGGAATACTTACTGAGGGAAGTTAATAAAAATTATTTTGTTTGATAGGTATGTAGAAAATAAGCTAGAGGAAAATTAAGATATTGATCATGCTTTCATACCTGGGGAGTAAGTACTGTAGCTTGTTTCCAATAACTATTTGTTTTGTTGAACCAAGCTTCTACTAGTAACAAAATACTAGTTTAGGTACTTATATGTTTTTATTTTATTTTATCACCTAATGGTAGAGAGTTGGTTATGTTGCTGCTGTAGAGTGATTTATTGTTGAGAGGCTCAATATGCTTTGTGATATTTAAAGGATTTATTCCTCAGTCTCCAAGACTACTTTCCTCTTAATGTAACATTTTATATGTTGAGAATGATTTGCTTGCTAGAGTGACCTGAATGTTATAATTTCTCTCTTTTTGGTGGCAACTGAAACAATTTGGTTGATTCCAACCTCAAGATGTGACGAATTGTTTTTTGTTTGTTTGTAAACTTCTCTTATGGCTATAAAATTTATTCATTTCATTTGACAGCCTAGTTCTAGTCGATGTATTCACTCCTTGATTGTTTGTGTCACAGATTTTTGCTGTGCTTGGCTGTATAATCAGTTCTCTACTGGTTTTTGCAGGCTGGCAGTGTGGATGTTCTCCATTGCTATTATGCACATGGGGAGGATAATGAAAACTTTCAGCGACGGAGCTACTGGATGCTTGATGGGTAATTTTCTTGTTCTTGTTCTTGTTCTTTGAATCAAAATTAATTTTTAATCCCTTGGGAAACTTTATAAGTACTATTTTTGGTACTGCTTATGTGTTCCACCTGTTCCTGGAGGTTAATTTTGAAAATCTTATACGGCAGTATACTGCATAAATCTTTTATTGTAAGGTCTTGTGGGATGATATATGATAATTTGATGGTTTTCCTTGTATTACCGTGTGAGGGTTTGGAAAGACTGAATTTTAGAAAGGGCGTAGGCTTTAGACTGGCTTTGGGATGTTGTTGTAAGTTCATATGTAATTTGATTTTATTAATTGATAACAACAAGAAACACCCAAGTCAGAATGAAGATAATGGGAAAGCAAATAAGACACAAGAAGGGTGAAAAAGAAACTAGGCAAACATGAGTTCAACAGTAAACTATTGTGTTTCTGGTTCTGCAAGATAATATAATAAATTTTATCGAGATATGTATTATTTTTATGTTCTCTATGCACTGCAATTTCTTAGTTTGGATGATATGTTTCCCTATTTGCAGGAAGTTAGAGCACATTGTCCTTGTCCATTACAGAGAAGTAAAGGAGGTATCTACTTGCTACTCTGTTTCATTCTGTGTTCATTGTTATGCTCATTTGAAAATTTGAGTAATGTAAACTTCAGAATTTTTAGTTTAATCTTGTTAGGGTAGTCCAAGTATTATTAGGAATCATTCAGTTTACTATTGCTATTCTATTTCTTCTTCCTATGTCGTTTCCCTATTTATGTAGGACCATTTCCTATTTATAGGGACCTCTCATTGTACTTGTGGCACCAATTATCAGCTAATCTAGCATATGTTCTACTTCAACAAATGTGAGCATTGGAATTTAGAACTGTTGGAACATACATACCTGTGGCATAGAAATAATTAATTTCATGGTAGTTTCTTTCTTTCCAGAGTTTGCCCTAGTTCATCTATACATCATCACTTTTTGTATGAAATAGAAAATTTATTGATAGGAGCCAAATTTCCAAGCTAGGAATGGGGCTGCTAAGTACAGAGAATGCATAACAAGATCTACAGAGCAGACTTGCTCAGCCCATGTAAAAGAGACATTCAGAAAACTGAAAACATAGCTCCTGAACTAGCTTTATGTGGCTTGTGAATCAAGCTTAAACCCCCAAGACTAAGAAACAAAATATGACCGGGATATATACATTATCTAGAGAAATAAACTGACTTCAATGCAGTTCCTTAATCTCATTTTTTATTTTCTCTTATACAACTTAAGTAGTTAATTCTATGTTGTCGTACGTGACTTGCAGGGGTACAAATCTAGCATTTCCCGTTTTCTAACAGATCCAGGATCGCAAGTTGAGAGCACACAAGCTAATACAGCTGTATGTTTCACCCAAGCAACTTCACCTGCACATTTAGGTCAAACATCATATGCATCAAGTCCAAACAAATTTGACTGGAGTACGGCATCACCTTCAGAAGTTGAAGATGTGGGTTCAAGGGACGATCCGGGCCCTTCTCTTGCTCAGCCCACATTTAATGCCGCCTTACATAACACTGCTTTACTTGGACATCTTGCAGGTGAAGTGTATCACACCATGTTTACATTTATCCTTTATTTATGTTAAAACATATTATGGCTTGATATTGTAACATTTTGCAAGTTAGCACATAATGACATGCATTTTACTGTCTTGGTATATTCTAAGCAATATGTAATCTTTGTTTTCAAAAATTCTGAAGATGGGTTCTTGTTACTTTTCAGGAGTTCCGGAGTCTTCAAGCAAATTTCCGAATTCATGGCTCTCTGAGCCTAAATTTAATAATGCATCTGGAGAATTGGCCTGGGCTGGAGTTCAAAGCTCAGGTGGAAATGCAGATAATCCATCTAACTTGAGTTTTTGTTCTGACAAGAAGTTTGTCCGGGAGCAACCTGCTGGGGCTGGCTTTATACATAATAACTCGATACACACTAAATTGAATGGTGATAGCAAAGTCCAAGACATTGTTACATGCAGAGACGAGTTGATTACTAGTTTAGGAGCACAAGCAATAACTGATCCTTCAAGAGTGGTTCAGGTATTGGCTTACATTATAGTATCTTTTGTTCTCAATGTATAAGCAAAATTGCATATTGAACCAAAAATACTTATTTATAGACATAGTGGCAATCTAAAGATAACTAACTTGTTACAGCATCATAGTTATACCTTTTTCTTATTCCCGGTTTCAGGATTTTTCCGGTCCTTTGGTGCTACTGGGTTCTACCTCTCAAGCAGAAACTAAATGCAAAGATAATGCTGCAAATCAAAGTGAATCAGGACAGCTGAAGAAACTTGACAGCTTTGGAAGATGGATGGATAAAGAAATTGGAGTAGATTGCGATGACTCTCTGATGGCTTCTGTCTCTGGAAATTATTGGAATGCTATTGATGCTAATAATGATGACAAGGAAGTGTCCAGCTTATCACACCATATGCAGTTGGATATTGATTCACTAGATTCCTCTTTCTCCCCAGAACAATTTTTTACCATCCATGATTTCTCACCTGATTGGGCTTATTCCGGTGCTGAAACAAAGGTAGTTGTATTTGGTTGAAAAAGATTCCCTTCTATCTAATACTTTTGCACTATGCTTAGGATACTTGGGATATTCCATCGCGCTCATTTTTAATATTGCTTTTCTGTAGGTCTTGCTCATTGGAACTTTTTTAGGAAGCAAACAAGCTTCTGAAAACACTATCTTGAGATGTATGTTTGGTGGAGTAGAAGTTTCTGTAGAAGTTCTGACCCCTAACGTCATCCGATGTCAAGCACCTGCTCATGCTCCTGGTCGAGTTCCATTGTACATCACTTGCACTAACAAGTTGGCTTGCAGTAATGTGCATGAGTTTGAATATCGTGAAAAACCAATACTACCTTATTCTATAGCTGACAAGAATTCACCGGAAAAAGAAATGAGGTTTCAAATTCGTCTAGCAAAATTGTTATCCTTAGGTACAAAGAGGAACTGGTTGGGCTGTACGGTTGAAGACTGTGGTAAATGTAAGATAGTAAATGTTATGTATTCAAGGGAAAGGGAAAGTAGGAGTGATAGGGTAAGAGTAGACGAAACTTGCATTGCCTCTGAAGTGGATCAAATAAATACGATAGATATATTGATTGAGAATTTGCTAAAGGATAGACTTTGTGAGTGGCTGGTGTGCAATGTCCATGAAGGAGGTAAAGGGACACTTGTCTTGGATGAAGGGGGCTTAGGAGTTATGCACTTAGCAGCTTCTCTTGGTTATGATTGGGCTATGGGTGCTATAGTTGCTTCAGGTCTCAGTCCCAACTATAGGGATGCACAAGGTCGGACAGCACTTCATTGGGCATCTTACTTTGGAAGGTTAGACTGCTATCATAATTTCTGTAGTTATTATTTTGATATATGATGCTGAGGGCCTAGTATTTTTTCCTGTTATTTGTACGAGTCCTTATTGCTTCTTCATCTTGGGACATGCCCTGTTTATTATTACAATTTCGTACTTTTTGGTTATGTTTCTTTGAGTAATTTGAAGGTCTTTGTTGAAATTTATGGTTGAAAGTGCATCATCGCCAAATACCCCTCTTCTTGAAGGAAGAAATTAGAATGGAAGTTAATGTGGATATTTGGAAATTAACAGTTGATATGGTTTGAAATATTGCTGTCTTCTTAAGCATCTTTTCAATTTTTATATACGAGTGTGGATAAAGTTATCTTTTAGTCATTTTATGGTTGTCTCATTTATGCACTGGTTTGAAGGTTCTGTATTAACTCTGTCAAATTGTATTTTGTTTCATTACCAGAGAGGAAACAGTTATTGAACTTATCAGATTAGGTGCAGCTCCGGGAGCTGTAGATGACCCAACATCAGTGTATCCCGGGGGACATACGGCTGCAGATCTAGCCTCAAGCCGAGGACATAAGGGAATTGCTGGATATTTGGCGGAATCATATTTGACCACTCACCTTTCTTTGTTGACTGTCAATGCAAATACAACAGACAACGTGACTGCTATTGCTGCAGCCGAAAATGCTCTAGAGTCTGCCACGCAAGTTGTTCTTTCATCGGGTGGAACAATAGATGAGGAGCTTTCCATCAAGGGATCTCTTGCTGCTGTCAGGAAATCAGCCCACGCTGCCGCCCTAATCCAAGATGCCTTCAGGGCTCGTTCGTTCTGTCATAGACAATCGGACAAGAGTAGCGGTGATGATATTTCAGAAGTTTCATATGACTTGGTTGCCCTCGGTTCCTTAAACAAGGTTCAGAAGTTGAGTCACTTTGATGATTATTTGCATACGTCTGCTGTACGGATCCAAAAGAAGTATCGTGGATGGGAAGGTAGAAAAGATTTTTTGAAGATACGCAACCGGATTGTGAAAATTCAGGTAGGTGTACATATTTGTTTCCCTTTCAAATTATTCTGCTTAAACTTATTTCAGTTCTTAAAACAAATATGCTCAGATTAATTTGGAGATTTTGAGCTGGAGTGAGTGCACACACACACACAAACAGTGTAATTCAACTATCCGCAGGCTATCAATTTGGTCATATGATTTAAATAACATACACAGGAAATATATACATTGCTATCTATCTCCTTGTGGCGTGTGAGCGAAATTCCGATATGCATTGATAGCAATAGGCTCTTCTGATGTGCATTAATGAGAAAAATGGTTTATTATTAATGCTTACGTTTTATTCCTGTTCTTGCAGGCTCATGTAAGGGGACATCAAGTTCGTAAGCAATACAAAAAAGTCGTTTGGTCTGTAAGTATTGTGGAGAAGGCAATATTGCGCTGGAGGAGGAAAGGGGCTGGTTTGCGGGGATTTCGGGTGGTGAAGCCCAATGAAACCACGGTTGAGAAAAATGACGAATATGAGTTTCTGCGGATGGGCCGGAAACAGAAATCAGCTGGAGTTGAAAAGGCACTATCAAGAGTCCACTCCATGGTTCGCCATCCAGAAGCACGCCAGCAGTACATGAGGATGATATCGAAGTTTGAAAATTTGAAGGTACCCCTACACTCTTGACTCTGGAGTCACTATTATGATATTTGAGTGGCATTATCTTTTATCATAAGTTTGTGATTTACGATAATAATATGCTTCTCCATTGGTATGGTGAAAATAATTTCCATCCATGAGCATTGGATACATTTTTTATATGTAAAACTAAGTGTGGACCTTGTGGAAGGTAAATGTTGGTTTTAAGTTAGTTTCTGGAAAAAATTTCTGTTGTATTCAGTTGGAAGCTAAAAGAACCGTCCAAGTATGAGCATGTTCAATTGACTATCGTAACAGACTATTGATCTTTTGTGTTTGACCCTTTTGATGCAATAGGTAGGTGAAGAACATAGAAATGCAGCACAAGAGGTTCTCAAAAGTAAGTAAAGACTGAGAATTGCTTTCACCCATAACTGACCAGTGATTGAATTGAAAGCGTCATGGAGTTTGGATCATACTGACCTGTAAGTATTGTGTTAACACGAATGCTTGGAGATTTTGTCAACTTACACAACATAGAAAAGTAGAGGTGGGAAAGAGGATGTTTCCTTTGGAATTGTACATGCATGTATGTAAATAATGTAGGAGACTATACTTATATGAAGAGTACAATGGAATTGGTATAGTGATAGTGTCATGCTGTTTTTGGCTACTTGCTACAAATCATAGATACATGACAACAATTACTGGCAATAAATTAGTAAAATGTATCTAGCAATTGATTTCCAGATCCTTTCAGGTGCTTGCCAATCAACACATATATGCAGCTGTAACTTCTGAATGAATTAGAATCTCAGGAAAAAAAGAGCATATTCTTTTCCATAGATTCTTTCATGTATATGCTAATACAAAGTTAATACCACAACAGAGAGAATTAGAAGAATGAGAGTTCAAACTGATAACCATTGAAATAATGCATTGAATGTACACTAACATGTTTATTGCCATGTAACCAACATTCTCAAATGAGAGCATTGACAGAAAATAAGAACATTCAAATTTACAAGAAACAATAGCCAATGATAGTACAGTGTCGAGGCATGGCATAGTGTAAAGAGAATGTACATCCAAATATTTACGGGAATGGTAATGCGGATTCAGCCGAAGGTTTTCTCGGTGCTGTAGCACATATACAGGAATCCGTCGTCGTCCTTGAAAGATTCATAGATGAAATCCATACGACTTGCTGTGGACAATAATCATTAATGAGGTATGTCAGACACAGATGATGCTCGATCCTGATATGCAAAATACGTATTGAATAAATTTATCCGGCACCATAATGAAATGTCCAACATTGACCTGTTTGAGGGAGTGTGTTATTGACAAAAACAAACAGCGATTTCCCTGGAGGTAAATGTAGCCTGCTACTTAATATGTGTATGAACTGCCCAACCGACATGTCTCGAGGAACCATGTATCTGGAATGATATGAAGAAGGAAAATAAAGAGTGAGATTAGGCTACAATGATAAAAGAAAGAACAAAAGAATAATCTAAGCTCTACAATGAGTTTTCAAGTTTGGATTTTGGTCAGTACCACCTGTCATTATGGACACTATGATTTCATAAAGTAATAAACAGTGTTATTTAATCCAAAAATTAAATTTGTTTTAGGAAGACCTTTTATTATAGAAAGAAAACATCTATTTTTTGTTAAAAAAAAACAGATGCAAATGTAGACTACAATACAACATCAAGGTGACACAATCCTTGAATAAGAATGTGAATGGAATTGACTAGCTTTGAAACTTACTAGAGAAAGAGAATGACAAAGGAAATCCCCAAGCTTATCAACTTCAAGCTACTTTAAAGTCAACAGATCAAATCCTTGTAAATCAACACCTACATTCATCTATGTAGCAAACAATTTTCTCTAAGCTTAAAACTAACCCTAATACGATACGAAAATTAGGACATCAAGAACCCACTTTTTCTTTTCCAATTCTGGTAGCTCTGTCTTCGAATATCTTTCAATGATGACCTGTTGATAAAAGAGCAACGAACCCACATCAATCTGCTATCCCGTACATGTATAGATATCAGACCTGTCTATCTCTAGAAAGCAAGCAGCACAACCCTTCTCAATCTTTCCTAGTCATCAACTCAGAAAGACCAAAATCACATAACAACTTGTTACTTTTCAAGGAGGAATTTTGATTCCATTGCATCTAGACCATGAAAGAAGTTTCCCAAAAAGCTAAAACTCCATTTACAGGGCATCATCTAGAAAGTAACCATCAAAAGTTTTCTAGTACATGGCTTAAAATGCAAGTCTCTACAACTACAAGTAACCAATATCATTCTTAAGCCTACAGATTCACCACTAGTCTTCACCTAACCCTAATCTGCAAACTAGTTGAAAATCAGGTAAAACAAACCCATCATGGTAATCAAACTGCACAACAAATATAGATTCTATTTTCCAAAAAAACACAGATAAATCCAGAATTATAACAAAAAAACAAAAGATCCAGAAAATGGGTTTCTTAAGAATCTTACAGGGACCCTATCCGCGTATTTGGTGATGATGTTCTCCGATTCGTGAAGCCTGTCCTCTGCACAAAACCAAACGATCATCAAATTTATTCAAACAAAAGCATAAAAAATGAAAATTTAAGCAACTAAAGAGAAATTGAACGAACCGAAACTGAACTCTTCCTTGAAAGACTGGATCTTGCCCATAGCTGATAAAGAAACAGAAGTTGGACTGATCGATCGGTGAAAAGGAACGGTAGAGATATGAGAATGCAAGAATTTTGGGGTAAGGTTAAATATAAGAGAATGAGAGCTTTGGTTGCTTGAAGAAGCAAAAGCAAGAACTGAGATAAGCAGACCAGACGACGTCGTTTTATGCTTGCTTCTGCGTGTCGGTTAGTGAAGGAGACGCGTGTACAGTCATCTATATCGTCTCCATTTCCAACTTAGCAATGGGCTTTGGATATATTGGGCCTTCCAAGAATATGATATTTGTATGCTACAAATATTATTTTATTTTAAAATAATATGTTAAGTACGCCCATGCCAAATTGAGAGCATTTTCGTGTTTTTATTTTTAAAATTAACATTTCGTCCATAGAGTATAAAATTATAATTAGTCATTTAACTATCATCTTAAACTTTTAGTTGAGTTGACCCCCTAATATGACATTAGATGTAGTATCTCGCGGACACGAATTCGAATTCAAGGACATCCAAAAAATTATTTCAATTTAATTCTCTCTTGTATACTTATCAAAAAAATGTTTTACTTTCATTCTAATTAGGATTCCAAAAAATCTCTTATATCTTGAAGAAAAAAAATTTTCTGACTCCTAATGGGCTCCACAATTAAACTTTTGGTTGAGTTGATTCTCTAATACTAATATTTAACGGGTGAAAATTTATAAAATCTCAATATAACTAAATGGCCCAAATTTTCGTTGAGTTTGACTGTGGAAAACATGTTAAGACTCTCTCTCGTGTGCAAGTGTGTAAGGGTGCAGAAATTGGGCCGATGAGCGGGCTTGCACCGTGAGCGAAACCAATGTTGTAGAGAAATTGGGCTCCGGAAGCCCACTACATTTTTTTGGACTGATAATAATTTTCAACATAGTTTTTCCAATTAATTTATAATTTGGAAATAAATGTTGTCCTAATTCCCAAAAAAATAAAATTAGTAAGTTTTTTTTTCTTTTCTTTATCCCTTTTTTCTTATCCTTCATGTTTCCTTCTTCTTGTTTGTTCTCTACACATGATTAGATTTTGCTGACATTCGTCATTGTATATTAAGAGATCTATTGTCCAGACGGGGTAAAAACATTTTATGAAAAGCAAACTATCTTACCTCGGCAGATAAAGTTGAATGGTTCATTCATTTATTTATTTATTTATGGGATAATTCATGTTCACTACGGTGAACTATGCCACATTTTTATGTCACTACGGTGAATTATTTTAAGAGTCAGTTCAATATGGGGAACTATTTTTAAGCGTCACTGTTTCTAACAGAATTAATTTTGATATGAAATGTCCATATTGCCCTTGTATTAGAATTTTGAAATAAATCTAAAAAAATATTTTTTTAACATTTTTTTATGAAATAAAAAA
>JAYMTP010000168.1:0-43291 GCA_036897365.1 Geranium brycei
AAACTGGGTTTCTGTAAAAATTGGGTTTTTGCAAAAATATGGTTTTTATTTCTGCAAAAATTGAACCCAATTTGGGTCTTTGCAACAATGAAAACCAAATTAGGATTTTTTTCGCAGAATATGTTAATGGATGATTTTTGAGATTATTACATTTTGTTGCAGAGACTTGAGATTGATTATTTTTTAGATTTGAGATTAATTATTCTTGTTTCAGAGAGAGCAAAATGAAAGAGGAGAGCTTTTTTTTCGTATAGAGCTTCATTTTTGCAGTTTTTCATGCGATGAAGATGGTGTTCTTCATATCCATGAACAGTAAATATGCGATGGAGAAGATGATGAATAGTGAATAAAAGGGTATTTTGATCATTTTACACTGAATTTAACATAATTTTTTAATGAACGCGTTCTTTTATATATGCAAAAATCGTCCAAAATGTACTTACAGTATAATTTTTAATTGTGATACGCATTTATTAATCATGAAATGACAAGGAGGATCCCCGCTGGCGCAAGTGGTCTAGCTCTTCTCAGCCCTGGCCTTGGCCAAGGTTCAAGTTATGAATTCTGGGTTTCGAACCTCGTTTTAAACAGGGTGGGAAAAGGTTAAATAATAAGTTTAGGATATGATGATGTAATTCAAAAAAAAATAACGCATTTAACATAGAATTAAATGACAAATTTATATTTTAAATTAAATAAATAAATAAAAACTAATCGGAAACTCATCTTCAAATATTTTATTCCATTTCTATTTTGAAAATATGTGCAAATACATGTTAATCTACTCAAATTTCACTTCGTTGGACAACACGAAATGATTGTTTAATTCTTGTACAAAAGAATTATTATTTTAGTTGAGTTATTGATGGATTTGTTGAAACTCGTATCCGGCCTTTCATAAATATTTATAAAAATAATCAATTTAAAACTATATTTTTCCGAAAAAAAATTACATCAACGCCTTATCTGCTCAAAAAAAAACCTCTCCGCCTACTTAATTATGCATACGTCTGAACTAATATACCGAATTTTAGAAAAAAAAATAGAGGAAACAAGGGAAAATACATATTGATATATTCAAAATATACGTTTTCTAATATTGATATGTCGAACTTTAAACTTGTCATTTCCGCACACCTGAATTGACATTTGTTTATTCTGTCACTAACATCGTTAGAAAAAATAATTTTAAATATTTTTTCAGAAATAACAAAACTACCACTAAATTTTATTATCTATTTTAATTGATTATGGAAAGAGCAAAATAGCCTTCTTGACCAAGCTACCTACAATTTTCTTTATTTTTTCTCTTTGAGAGTTTAATACATAACTTTAATTTCAAATTGTCTTTCTATTCATTAATTCTCTCGAATCATTCTTTAAATTAATCGTAGAGCTGATAAGGCCGGATAGAAGATGAGCTGTTTATTGAAATCTAATTTTTCATGTTTTTTATTAGTTCCATATTTGTCCAAAAAAATTATGTAAACGCGTTCATAATTAAATTTTGAGTATTTGGCATTTCAATCACTAAAATCGGACCTATGTAAGAAAAGATGGAAAAATAACTATGTAAAAAGTTAAAGATGCAGATGTCGTTCTAATCGTCATCAACCTTCATATCTAGTCCTCAACTTCCAATGCCCGTTTTCAATTTTTATTTCATTTCTATTATGAAAAAGACAAGTGCAAATACACGTTAATCTACCCAAATTTCATTTCTCTAGTCTAGTCTAATTAGCTATTGGACACCCCCTTGCACAAATAAAAAATTGTTGTATTAATTGAATTATCTATGGATTTATTGAAACCCGTAATGAACTTTCATAAATATTCACAAAAATGATCAGTTTAAAATTATACTTTTTTCGAAAATTACATTAATAAGCCCTATTTACCTGTAAAACCCTCTCCACCTACTTAATCATGCATACATCCGACCTCGTACACCAAATTCTAGCAAAAGAAAGAAAATTTTAAGACGGAGACTCTCCTTTCTCCAAAACTCCTGAAATAAATATTAAAATGTTTTTAAAATAAAATATTGTTTAAACAAAAGTATATATAATTATATGTTTTTAATATATTGAATATGGATGGAGATATAGTTTCACCCCGATCTCTGGTCTGCCCCGCCCCGCCCCACCCCATTCTATCGGGAGGGAAGAGATTGGAATTGAGGTGTTTACTTGTCGATTTGAGTTTGAAAGTCCATCAAATTTTTAATACATACTTGAGTTTGATCTTTTGAAGTTGATAAACCCTTAATACATTTATACAAGTAACAAGGGTAGACAAGACAGTAGAAAAATTCTTCAACCAAACTTGTATTGACACAAATAATGGCATTACACATCAAACCCATATCTATGGACAGAAATAATGGCTTTCTACACATCAAAGAGCATTTCTTCTAATTTTCACAATAAACACAATCACATGGTTCATCACAATCCAAACCCAACTTCAAATCTCACTACTCTCTCCAACATCTCCCATATGCACACCAAGATTTAAGAAGCGAGCTCCATTACTTGGATACTTGGTTTTGTGCCTGAAGGCCATGATGCTTAGTTTGGGACGATGCAGACATGACTCGTAAGCGCCCAGCAATTTCGGTGAATGATGGACGGTCCGCAGGATCAGGAGCCCAACACTGCTCCATTAGAAATCTCCATTCTTGGTCGCAATGACTTGGCACGTGTGGCCTCAGTGTATTGTTGACGATTCCTCCTGTCGAAACAAAATGCAGTCAGCAACCTACAAAACTTTGATCCATGGGCATACAAAATATTGGGTTTCAGATGGTAGAGAGAGAGAGAGAGAGATTATATTCACCTATGATTGCCCCATAATGCATATTTGCATATGGCTCTTCGCCGGTAAGTATCTCCCACAATACAATACCAAAGGAGAACACGTCTACCTGCCAGAAAGCAAATAAAATATATATTTGTAAACCCATTATAAGAAATGAGAACTTCAGAATTCACATGTATTTCACAAGTAAAAAGGTAATGGGTGGGTTGGCAAAAATGAGTGAGTTGGTCACATATATTTAGGTGCCCTTTAAGCTATAAGGGCATATCTAAGGCTCCAAACTGAGTTGGGAATCAATACATGGAGGTTATCAGTCAGTTAACCAAACCAAAGATACTGTATTGGATACAACAATATGCACAGATAAGATAAGCATTTGAGCTCGACCAAAAATACTATACTTCTCTAGTTTCTACTTTTAATATTAAAACAAAAATGTGATGTACGAAAGCCCACCTTTTCAGAAACCTTACTGCTGCTACCATTTAGTAGCTCTGGAGCCATCCATGGAAGAGTTCCTCTTACCCCACCAGTAACCAAGGTGTTTCTTTTAATTTTTGATAAACCAAAATCACCCACCTGCATGTGCGCAAAATAATATATCGTATATGTCAGTTAAAAGCAGGAGTATGGGAGCATTAAAGAAGCAACAGTTGTCCTGAAATCCAACTACTAGCAAAAGCAAAATTATACTCTAACAATGCAAAAACTTGTTGAGTTACCTTGCATATAGGCCGTAAAGGATCTTTCAAGTTGACAAGCAAGTTGTCACATTTCAAATCAAAATGCACAATACTCTTTGAGTGCAAATACTCCATTCCAAACGCGGCATCCATTGCAATTATGAGGCGTTTGCGACGATCAAGATGTCTGATAATTAACACAATGTGAGAGATGAAATGCAACAATGAAAACAAGGAGTAGCTTCGTGTGGTGTCGGTGAACTAATTTAGAGGTGAACAGGAGATATTACCTATCTTTGCTGAGTAATACATGCCTGAGAGAGCCATTCACCATGAACTCTGTCACAGTGGCCAGTGTTCCTCCAGGTCCATTCTGCACCACGCCATAAAATGCCACTACATTTGGATGGTGAAGCTTTGAGAGAATATCAGCTTCACGCCAGAACTCTACCGTCTGAAAAGGATTTTCGTCACTTCAGTGATAGTAGAGAAGAGTTTTAACATTAATTTCCCTTTTATGAACATAGCTGAATAAAACACTAAATTATGTAGTGCATAACCACTTGCATGTAACACGCCATCCATCAATGAGCACGTTATACTTTTTTATTAGCATTAACCACACGTGTGGGGATTGGAACCAGTGACCTCATGTTTGTTACATAAAGTGACTAGAAGTCTAGAACACTACAAACTAGGATTGACCCAAGCTATAAATAATTTTTATTACCATCTCTATATCCACAGTTATGTACTTCATATATCCCAAACCAAATGTACCAATTAACTTTTTGTCAAAATTGAGACCTAAAATTTTAATGCTTGATATCCTCCATGTTCCAAAGCTCGAAAAGTTAATACTAACTTATAGAAGATTTATAATAGGTAATTCATATGTAATCTACTTCCCATAAAGTGGGACGACTAAATTTAGCAAGGTATACACTTATTTTGGAACAAAGTAAATACATGACCACTTTCTATTTATTTTATTAAAAAGAAAAATAGAACACTCACCAGTCTTTCTTGTTCCGATGAACGTCCAGTGAAGCAGCTTTTCTTAATACGCTTTATGGCAACATCAGATCCTCTCCACTTTCCATGATAAACAGTACCAAATGTACCAGAACCCAATTCCCTCAGCTCTTCAAGATCTTCATTATTTATTATCTATCAAGAAACAAAAAGATTTTTTTTTATCAGAGAAACAAAAAGAATTTAAATTGTGAAACCAACCTCAATCATTACTATCTTCTTTTTTAATCATACAATAGGATTCATCTTTTTAAATGATACAATAGGCTTCTAGTGTCCTTATCTGATACGAGCGACATGCGATCACCCTAAGTTATGAATCTGTTGTTCCAAGTTTTCAACAAACTTATAACCAAACCGCAGGGTTAACATATGGGAATTACAGTTTTTCGGCAATTTCCTACTAATATCTGTATTTTGGTGGTATAATTAAGGTACACTGGACTACCATGACAATGTAATCTAGTAAATGAATATATAGTAGAGAGCAAGAGAGAGATAGTGACTTTCAGAAGATGAAAAGGTTCAATCTAATGCTGTACTAGACATTGCACATGATGGCAGCTAAATAATAGATTTTGTGGGAACTCCATTTGAGAAGCATAACTTCTCTCACTTTCAGCAATGTGTTTCTATGGATATTCAGAGCTCAAGACACGTGAAATATATCTGATAGAATATCTGATTCGGCTAATAAAAGTAAGGACATCTTTGTCGGCTAATCAAAGTGCTACAGAAAAGGGCATCTTTGTCCATGATA
The DNA here is from genome assembly GCA_036897365.1 of Geranium brycei. NCBI lineage: Eukaryota > Viridiplantae > Streptophyta > Magnoliopsida > Geraniales > Geraniaceae > Geranium > Geranium brycei. Next base: position 5,299 of record JAYMTP010000168.1, read on the forward strand.
CAAATCCTATTATTCGAGAAGTGGAACCATGCTACACTTTCATAGCAAGAATTGATACAAGTTAGTTTTAGGTTTCCAATTCTTGTTAAGCAAAATAGGTACTCCTACAAAATTATAAACATAAAAAAGAGCAAACTACAAACTTTCTTGGCTACAGAGTTTTCTTGATTAACTAAGAGGCAATACTGAGCTCACAAACTCTCTTCACTTGGGAGAACTAAGAAAGATATTTCATAAGGTTGAGAGAAGTTTTCATGTGTCAACATAAAAAGTAACATCTAAGATTCCTACCTGCAAGGAACTAATATCAATGTCGCCCAATGAAAGATCGACAAGTGGTGCAACCAAATTCTGAAAGTCTAACATCCCTTCCTGAAAAGATTTTAATAATTAGATAAACATAATTGCAAGCAAGTCTATGAAGTGCGGTGATTCAGTAGCTAAAAGTACCCCGTTATCTGATTCTGGCTTTCTCTGCAAACTCTCACTGCCCTGAGAAGGTTTGTAATCTGAGGGCTGGTTCATGGTTTCAGGTTCATTGATAACAGATGAAACTTGTTGCCCACCCTCATCGAAAGTAACATGAGAATCCATATGACCTGGGACCATTCCATCAGCCTCTAAAGGTGGAAAGTGGTAATGAATGGAAAGCATTTCTTCGCCATTTGTAAGTGGTGAAGAGAAACCCAGATGATCCTGGTCCATAAGTGAAACATCATTTCTAACAAACTCATCTTCAGCCAAATTTCTAAAATAAGACCAGCGCTTAGGTTCGTGATTCTCCATGTTCAAGCTCAAGGTAGTTCCTTCGCCATGTGGATGACTGATTCCAGACTGAGTTTCAGAAGTCATTGCCATTGAAAAGGCATCAGAAGGAAAACCACGAGGAAATCGACCATTAATATCATTTAGAATGTCGCCCTGCTCTGGTTTGCCAACACCAACGGCTGATTCACTTCGAGAATCAACCTTAACTTGATCCTCATTCCATGGCAAAGGCTGTGCATGTGTCATGGTGTTGTTCACATTCTCCCTGTTGGCAGCTGTCTCACCCAACTGAAATCCATCCGGCTGCAGAGCAGCATCATTTAGGTGTGTGCTAAAAGTTCCGCCTTGGCTTACAATTGGATAATTAAATCCTGCCATGCTCTCATTGATAGAGGGCTCTTTGTGAATATCTTTGATCCTGATGATTTCTCTATTGCCCAGAGGATTAAGTAACTCATGTTTCAACCCAGCTTTGGTTGATTTTGGTTTGAACCCCTCCTCGGCATTCAATTTACTGATGTTATTAGCAAACTCTCTATACTTCTCAAATTCTGCCAATCCATCCTCAATGGTCTGCGGATTTGTGCAAGGTGGTTTTGCAGATGAGGACTGATCAATCTGTGAAGACACATTCCCATTATTTAATTTATCAACTGATTCGATAATAGATTGAGAAGGATCAGTGCGTGTGAATGACATCAAAAACTGTGAACCAAAAGAATCGTCAGATTTTGACAAACGATTTAGTTCTGCCTGCTCCCTGGGAATTCGCTCAGAATGAAAAACCCGCTGAGGAATAACAGGTACCTCTATGGGCTTAGAACCATCTTGGTCAGCCTCGGGAACAAATGCTCCAGCAGACATGTTAAACTGGTCATCTTCATTATTCTTTATCCCTCCAATGACAATGTCTGGGAACATTGAACTCTTTGTGGGTTTATGATGTTTTGGAGGTGGAAAAGGTGATACTGTATCTGCTGCGGAATTGGTAATTGATACTTCTTCTGTGGAAAAAGTGTTACCCACAGAACCATCATGCAGAGCAACAGTGTGTTCATTTTCTGAAGTATCAATTTTATCGGATTTAATCTTTGGGACTGAATCCTCTCTTCTCATTTTCACCTCCTTTGGCACTTCCTCGTCTGGAGATTGAACCCTCTCTTGCTCATTCATTTTCTGCAACAAACTGTCTCTTTTTAGTTTTTCATCTTCAACAGTTGCTTCTAAATCTTGAACATGAACTCCACCATGTTGTTGATGTTCGGGCAAACCTCCCTGCAGATTCAAATGCCCATGAAGAGGTAGAGGAACCATAACATTTGGACAGGGAGTGGGATTAGATTTCTGAGAACTGTAAGCGAATTGCAAAGAAGACAACTGTGTAGCACTTTTTCCATCTGTTTCAGGGGAACTCTCCGCTAGCTGGAAAAATGGATACTGATTAGCTTCTGTGTGATTCGTCTTTTGACTCTGGTAAGGCTGTGAATTAGATTCATGGGCAACGGATAAACTTGGTCGCACTGGTTCAGAGAACTGCATTACTGATGATGGCACACCAACTTGCATAGGCCCAGTGCTAGTACTAGCTAATTCTCCCCCAACTCCAATACTATCTCTTTTGGCATTTAGAGTAATTAACTCATCCAAACTATTCCCTGCATTTGCCGAACTGACTGAGTTCTTTCTTGAACCTAAGTCCATGCCATTGACAGCAACAACATACTGAATCTCGGACTCACCCTCCATGCTGCCCAATCCAAATTGAGCATCCTCTAAATCATAAAGAGAAAAAAGAAACATCCTAGGTTTCTGTGGTTGTCCATCTCCCGGTACACTACATTCCTCCATCATGTTCTGCAGATCCTCATCACAAGATACAGAAACCAATGCATCAAGTTCCTCCCCAGGAAGCTGATATTTAATTGCATGAACTTGGTTATAAATAGTTAATGTTTTCTGCATAAGCTCCTGCCACGTAATATTCTTGCTTATTTTGATGATGTGTGTTTCTCCTCCAACATACCTAAGCTTTCCATCACTTGGACGCGGCAAAATTCTACCCCCAAAACTGCATAAGAACTTCACCTTTGTTGATGAGTAATCAGGAACTCTAGAAGAGCTAAGACTGTGGAGCCCTCTACTGTTGTCACTTCTTGATGAAGTTTGTGATACTGGTCGCACGGGCTGATAATAAGTTCTATCCTCGTGTGCAGCAGAAGATCCCTTAAATCCAACCTCATGTGCACGACCTTTTTCTCCAGAGTTTAGCACAGAGACATCTGACCCACTTTCTGAACCCATATGAGAAATTCCCAGCATTCCCTTTAATTCCAGATAACCTGTTGCACTGGTTGGATCACTATAAGCATGTTGCATGAACTGCTGCTTTGGTATGACCCTTTCTCGCATAAATTCAAGAGCAAACTCCTCACCAGTCTGAATGGAATAATTGAGCTTAGGTTTATTTCCAAGCGACATAATATGTTCTGGAGGTCGTATATTAGTATTAATATTACTTGAGGGATCATGCAAAAAAATTTGGTTTCCAGTACTAAGTCCCTCATTTCTAGCCTCCAAATTACTGTGCCGGACTTGTTCATAGCCTTTCTGTGGATCCGTTGAGCCTTTCCCAAGATTCCTTTCCATCAAGTTCAACTTTACTCAAATAGCGAGGCAGGGAAGCACATTCTCTCATAAAGCCGATCACTAACTGTGCTAGGGTCAAGTTTCCCCGTGCAGAGAATTACAACCTCACCAAGAGGAACCTGAAAGTATATACAGGCTTAAGATGATTCCGGCTTCAACAGTACATAAGGCATCTAGATAGACTTCAAACACCTTATAAGAGAATAAAAATAAAGTTATTTTATACAGGCACTAGTTGAGTGAAACATACCCAGAACCAAACTGTGACAACAGGTACATCAATGTATAAATTCATAGTCGAAGAAACAAAGAGAAAATACATATAGAATCAAATAGAATAAGAAAAATTTAGTTTTTCTTATGAGTTATGAAAACCAAGACAATGGCATATATCATAGGACAACTTTCAAGAAGAATACTTCTAAGCAAAAACCAACATTATAGATGGGTGAGACATTTGCAAGTGAAACTAAAGGCGAGTAATATGCTTTGCTAAAGCTGAGACAGAAGACTAAACAGAACAGCTGTTTGGCCTAGTTAAGAACTTGGTTTCCTTAAAGGCTAACTTGTAGACTGTCCTATTGTGGATAAAAACTATTCATGAATAATATCATAGGCACAATGTAGATAGCTAACACTCCTAAGAGAAAAATTACAAGTACTAAGATAGAAGATCACATAAACAACCGAAGCAAGAAACTCGACTGGACATGCAGATGCAAATACATTCTGATAAAAACATTACTATATCCATGATCCATGTTGTGATGACAATTGGGTATATTTTACTAGATTTAGCACCATGGATACTATTTTAATCAACCAATAACAACTTTAGAAGCATGAAATACACAGAAATCTAATAATAGACAAACTCAGCAACAACAAAACACTGCCCAGAAGCAGAAACTCATACTATCACACACCCAACAAACCCAAATCAATCAATCAATAAATACAGGTAGGAATCAAACTGAAAAGCTTAAAGTCATCGAATTTCAAAACCAGTAAGCTTCCAGAACACAGACCCATCAAACAAAAACGCCAACTTCTCAAAAGGAGCAATCGATGGTGAAGAATCAAAACGATCAAAAGCCCTAAATCGAACTAGAGTTGAGCGAATTTCGATCTGGAAAAAAGGACAGAGAGGAAGCTTTACCTGGGAAGTGAGCGAAAGTAATGGCGGAAGGTCTTGTTTGAGACGAATTGAATTGATCGGAATTGGAATTTAGTGCCATTTTCAACTCAATAACCTGATTTTGTGTGTGAAATTATCATACGATTTTTGTTTGTGTTCGACGGCTCAGACACGCTTTTCTCTAATTATTTGCTATTTCCTTTTATTATTTTTGGAGTATTCTACGTTTGGGACTCAATTTCTCTGTTATAAAATAATAATCAATCTAATATTCAATAGTTTCTTGGTAGAAATAATTGAATAATTTCTTGAGCATTCTCTAGTTTCTCTACTCAGGAAAAAAAAAATATTTAAAAACTAAATATTCCAAAATACCATTGTATAAATTTACAAGAGATTTTTTAACGGTTGGATTGATTTGATATATTTATGTTGAAATTCAAATTAATTTAATTAATCAATAATCAGTATAAGTGTAATGTAAAAGGAGAAAATTAAAAGAAACATTACTTTTTAGCGTCTGTTATGGGTAGAATTATACATGCAGTTTTGGCGAGACAGTGTGTTGGTGGGACCAACGGTAGGTGACAGCCTTCTGAGGTGGGACACGTGGAATTTAGGGCCCACTTGGTGGGCCACGTGGGTCGTTCTCATAAAACCCTTTCGGATTTGACGGCTAAATAGTAGAGATTTATCAACAATGACAATAGACCAGACTATTTAAATTAAATATCGAAGGTTTTGTTTTAGAAATTGGTGATAAATTATATTAGACTCATAAGAAATAATTAGCAAGGTATCATCAAATACATCAACAAACCAAGTGAGTGTGTCCTACTGGTTAGGGACTTACCAGTTCCCTGGTCTCAAGACTAAGGTTGAGTCTCATTTTGGTTCAATACGTTACGATCTGGACAAATAACGAGTTCAAAATACCTAACCCGTTCGTGTGTATTTTTGGTATAAAATTTGTAGGGGCTTTAAAGGCTTAAAAAGAATATCACGTCCAAGATGGCAGGCTGGGTTGGAAAAAAACTTAAACATATTCAGGTTCAACCCGTTTCAATCGAAGAGTGCAGAAATTAGATTATCAACAAAATTGTAATATTACAATGAGAGTTTTGTAATTTTCTCATCATTAAATTTATGGATGTTTTCGATTAAGATCAAGTAAAAATTATTATGGAGTGTTTGTTATCGTCATAACTTTCAAATTCTCATCCTAATCTTTTATTTATTTCTATCTTTAATCTTTTTTCGATCATGTATGTAGGATTTATTTTTCTTACCAAAAATTCACACTTTATTATATCATAATACTGTCAATTTTATAAATTATTCAACTTGACTCGATTATGTTTAATTGGTGTTAAGTTGCTTTTATTTGTAATTCATGATGTCTAATGATTGGTGTTAACACAAATCTTTAACATATCATACCAATCAATTTCAAGGTTAACGGAGAATTGTTGACAAGGCTCTGATAGACTCAAATTTATATCACTGTATATGTGTGTGAGAGGGAAGTGATTAACGAGCCGCCTCACGAGCCCAACAAGTCTTACAAAGTCATGATTGAGTTCAGGTCATCAATTAAATGAATTCAGCTTAAATTAAATGAGTCCAACATTAAGCTTGAATTCGAATCCAGCTCGAACATAACGAGCTCGAATCGAACTCGAGCGACTCGTTAAAATCTCGACTCAATTACAGTTTTATGTATAACAAAATTGTTAAAAATTGGACAGATGGATATATTTGCTTGTAATTATTAATTATAATTAGGTGAAATTGTAAACACTTAATTCATGATTAAATTAAAAGATTCACATAAACTATGTTTAAATTTGAATGTTATGATTCACATTAGGCTCAATTAATTTAATCTGTATTAATAATAAATTGATGAAATTATAAACAGTTTACTGTTGAAGAATTAAATTAAGAAATCCAAAGCGTATGATGTCGCTTTGGCCGAGTGGTTAAGGCGTGTGCCTGCTAAGTATATGGGGTTTCCCCGCGAGAGTTCGAATCTCTCAGGCGACGTTTTATATTTTCCTCAAACAAGCAAAGCTACAATCTCTAAGAGACGGCAACTGGAACTGCAAGCCGATTAATATGGCGTGTTGCTTCAAATCTTCTCCTCCTTTTCTGGTATCAGTTGCATCTTTATCCTCCATTAATGCACATTTTGTTGTCCTCTCTTTTTCCACTGATTTCAAGATCAAAATTGATCTGGGCTTCTCATTTTCATGCAATTTCAGCTGATTCTGAATCGGAAATTGAGGAGCTTGTGCTGCTCAGTGCAAGTTTTGAGAAAGAACAGTTCAATAATTGTAGATGATGGGCATTTTGGTTTGTGTGTATATGAATTGAAATGTGGGAAAAAATTGTATCTTGAACACACAGAAGATGATACTATTGCTGCCCCATTCCAGGTTTCTCCTGCAGACCCTCGTGGATCGAGTCAATAAGTGAGTTCTTTTTTCATTTGGTTAATTTGGGTTCATCTGATTTGTGCTCTTTATTGTTAAAAATGTTTGCTTTTGATGAATTAACTAGGTTTCATCACGTGGGTCTGTCTCAAATTTTCCTCAAACCACACTGACAATGGTGAATTTCATTAGGGATAGGATTGAGTTTTAGGGTTCCTCCATTTTAATCAAATTGACAAATATGTCTGAGAAGAGAAAACAATTGTATCTTGTTTGTGACCATCTTTAGGACTTGTCCACTTCTATCATTTTGGATATTGGAAAATGTTACCTTAACTGCTTTGCCAGGAAACCTGAGAGGAATTTCTTGGTACTAACAATAGTGAGTTATTGGATAGAGTTTATGATCATAAGTAAAAATGGGTTTAGCAAATTAGTGCCTAAGGAAAATACATAATGATATCTGATTAACAAGACTACAATGTTTCTGCAGCATTGGAACACACATTGAGCTGAATTACTATTGGATTGAGTTTGATGATGTTCGTTACCACATTCAGGTAATGAACCAACTTTTCTGCTCAGCATTTTCAAAAAGGGAATCTTTATTATATGGAGTTGATCAAACAATAACCCTCCATCGTCAACTTTGTTTGGGAAATGACTTAGTTCTTGTTGGTATACTTTTTTGTAACATATAATTAGCAAGTAAAGAAGGATGCTCTTACCTTGATGCTCTCGGTCGCACTACCCCCTCCTCCTGGGAAAACTGTTTCTGACGGCGGGCTTCCGTCCGGAGCACAGGAGGCTGTGAAAGCTACATATGGTGGGATTGTAGAGACTATCGATCCTCCTACCGAAGGCTTTAATCTTACATTGAAGCTGAAGTTGTCTAAGCTTCCCGAGATTGAAGGTTCCACGTGTTCCTTTCCTGATGTCATTATATCTTATTTAGTATTAGTTTGTGAGGATTTTCTTCTTTGGATGGATTCATTTGTTTGAGTCTTGTTTACTTATTCCTCATTGTGTGTCTGCCTGGAAATTGTGCAGAGCAAAGGCATGCAATGTTAGTAAAAATCGCGTCTCTAAGAGAAGTGTTGCTTGGTGCCCCGTTAAGAGTAATTCTAAAGAATCTTGTTTTGAGAATTGCTGGTCCTGATTTAAATCAACTTGTTGCCATTGTACATCGGACAAATGAGTGTTTTTTCGTTCTTCCTCAGGTACTTAGCTTTCTAACCGTTATAGCCATTGCTTGAGGCTCTATTGCTCGAACTAATATTGAGAGCCTATTCTGTATTTGCAAAGCATATTGAGAACAGCTCAAGCAAATTTACGGTTGTTTATGGCAGAGAGAAAAGGTTACTGTCATAATTCCTGTGTGTTTCAACGACTCCACTGATCACATCTATGCGACTTCATTTCTACATGTAATGTACATACTTTTCACTGTATAGTTACTCTATATCAGGTGAGTTTACGAAGATTAAGTTCAAATTTTTGGTTACTGATTAGGAATTTGTGGAGGCGAGGCGTGCTGCCGCGTTACATACAGCCCCTCCTTGTTCATGGTCTCCTACACCTCCTCCAGAATTGAAAGATGCTCCACCTGAAGCGTTATCAATGGCGAATGCAGGATTTATGAGTTTTGGTGATCTTGAAAACTCAACAACTTATATGCTTCACCCTCTTGTTGTATTTTTCGATACCATGTTTTAATGTTTTCAATTAATGCAGTGATCTTCTCTCGACACGCAGAAGGGAAAAAGTTGGATCGTGTAGTTTGGGGTATATCTACATTCCACGCGTTCGTTAGCTATCATGTCAAGGTGAGGCTTCCGTCTTTGACCAAGAAACAAATCAACTTATCCCTCTATGCCAATCTTAGTGACTAATAGCTGAGATATGGTATAAAGCGGGATTGCTCGATTATGTTTGCATATAAACTTGACCGTTTTTGTGATGAATCTATTCTCCATCAGTGCTCAGAGGGGTTCATTCATACTCGTATGAGGCGCAGTGTCGAGGCCATGATTGAGGTACTTTTTCAGAATTCAGCAGCTCTTATCATCAATGTGGCTTTCTATTAGACTATTGTTCTCTGTAGTTGCTGCTTGCAATTCATGTATGTTGTTTTGGTGCAGACTCTGGCCCGTGCGAAGCCAGTAATGGAGGAGAAGAATAATACACCGGCGCACATATCATTTCAATACATGGTTTGTCTTTGTGATGAAGAAAACTGAACTTGTGTCCTGTAAGAAGAGGTACATTGTAGCTGTGGAATAAGCTTCACTTTGCAGGGGCTTAGGGATGTGCTCAACTTCGACTAGGAAACTGGTCCGGTGCACGGTGTCTATTCGTATCTTGCATGATCCCCAAAAACCTTGGTTTTGACCTTTACCGAAGGTTATGCCTGAATCGACAAGACCTTTATGTAATAAACATAAGGTTCATGTAATAAATATGCAGTCACTCGAAAATGAGTACACACTCTGTTTCGATAGTTTATGTCATTATGATTGTTACTCATCTTATGTGTGTAAATGATATTGTTGCAACTCGGGTTTTTGAGGCTTCGTTCCTATTTTGTAAATCATTATATTTTTAAGACATGTAGTGCCCATGAAATTTAGAATTTTCACATGATGGGAATTGGAGATAAATTTATTAAATTTGATCATACTATTATAAAAATTCCAACCTTAGTTTCTTTAACCCGGAAGTATATTTATATGTAGAATGACTATGGTAAAAATATATCATGATTAATTAAAATGTATAGCAGTATATTGCAGACAAAAACGAAAGAGAAACAAGTTGCCACAGAGAACATTATAGCATCACAATAGTAAGAGAGGAAATGATCAATTTGGATTATATATGAGACAATACGTATATATTTTATTGGGGAAATCTTACTTGGATATAGTTATGGTGTTATAGTTTTTACTTAATTACAACTTACATTAAAATTTTAAATAAATACACGTGGTTACAATTTGTCTCATTTTGCTACACAATGTGAAGTTAAAATGCTAGAACCCACCATGTGGCATGCGTGATAATGTCATTTTTGCCCTTGGGTGTTCATGTAAGTAATCTAGGGCTTGCTCGTTCACCTGACAGCTGGAATGGGAGGTTGAAGAGGACAATGAAGGAGACATTGACTTAAGTGTAATTCATGTGGTGTGTGCTCCAATAAGAATTTCATTAATTGTATATTAATTTAGCAATATTTCTTCTTTGTGTAGATACTCCCAACTCTGAATTCATGCTCATTTATTTAAACATTTTTTGTTACGTGGAGAGGGCATATGCGGAGAAAAGGGTGACAGGGCAAATCAACATTTTGTTATTGCAGTCCCCTAATAAACATACATTTCCATAACGCCTTCCCAAAATTTAATTCAAGCTGTAATTGAAGTTCGAAATATGAATTGAATGGCATTGACTAGAAAGTCAATATTTTGACATTTAGAATAGCAAACATAGTATGTGCCATGCCCTTAGAAATTTTTATTGAAAATGTAGTTTTTTTGTGGAAACTAACTAAAATACCTTTTTAAGGCAACACACTTTGAAAGTGCGCTGCCTTAACTACGCTTATGGGCACACGTTATGTGCATTGCCTTAACCGTGTTTATGGCAGCACACTGGTGTGTTACCATAATCTCAGTTAAGGGCAACACACTCATTCTACGTGAGTTGCCATTTTTCCCAAATGGTGTAGTGGATGAACTAAATGGAAATGTCATTTTTTCGGATGGTGAATCCAAAGACTCACACTTGTGTTACCAGATTTATTAGAAAAGTTTAAAAGTATGGAAGCAACAATAATATGTGTTAATGAGAATAACGTTATTATAAAAGCAAAGTTGAAGACCATGGAGATGAAATTTGAAGGAAGATTGTGCATCTTGTTGTTGACAATAATGAATTAAGGAAGATAGTAAATAGATTATCAAATGACAATTTTGTTGATGATCGTAATAGGTTGGTTAGGTTTGAAGTGTATATAGTGTTTTTTAGAGAATGAGAAGCATTTCATTATATCCAACGCGGGTGGGACAACCTCTACATCCATAGATCAAGTATCAACACAAACAAGCACCAACACAAACAACACGATACAGAGATGAGACTACAACACTACTCACACTAACCAAAACAAGACAAGACACAAATAACAACTGGGGGTGAGACTCACCCCTTCGATCTCTACTCTAAGGTCTAAATCCTCCTAAAATTTTCGGATGTCTAGATCACCTAGATTCTGAAACCGAGGGGCTCGCTCGATCCAACTCGCCCGGAATTTTCACGGCTCTACGCGATAATGTTCGTGCTCATATGATTTCAAAATGAGGGAGTCAAACACCAGCAAATGCAAGTCGGAGAAACCTGACCACCATACGCTAACTAAACAACAACAAAAACAAAGCACTAACAGCCCAATTAACTCATCCGACGCCTGAGTTCTACCCCTTCACTGAGAACCCCCAAAACACGACCATCAACTACCTCCAAAACCTCGATAAAGACCTCCCAGACAACTCAACGAGTTGGCATGCAAACAACAAAAAACCTGCGTTGGGGTTCTAGTACATCTGAGTTATCAGAAATGACATAACCTTTAGGGAGAGGGAGCGAACACCGAGAGAGGTTCTCAGATCGTTGTAGATGCGCTCGTACATGTTGATGTAGGCAGACGAGGGTCATGGTGTGAAGACTTGGGCGGGGGAGCGCACTTTACCCCTTTGGTGCGCAAACCCACATGCGATGTTGAGGTACATTCGATTGCTTTCTTCTAGGCTATCTGCCCTGTTTTGTACCTCTTTTGGGCATGTTTGCTTATGTACTTTTCCCGTCATTTGTATAATTTTTTTGCTGATAAAAAAACAAAAAAAAACACCGAGCCTCGAACACCCTGGTCCGTAGACCAGGGAACCAGAACACGACCTATCACCAATGGGCCCAACTAACGCACCCATCACCGGGAAAGGCTACCGTCGACCAACAGAGCCACGACCCAACCTGGACACCCCCAAAAAGTCCAACTAGATCTCAGATCTGGAAAGCCTCCAAAGACCCGAACCTCCACCCTCACGGCTCTGCCACTTTGAGGTCGGCGCTCCCTCCGGTATCACCTATTCTTCGTGGAAGCCGATAGTCCAAACTCAAATCTAAGCAAGATCCCCCTCTATGATCGCTCCAGTCGTGTACGAGATCTCTCCGAAAAAATTGCACCACACAAAAACCCCCTTTGGTGAAAGAAAAGCAATAAATGGTTGTCGAGACGTCTCAGCTGGAGACTGGCAGCGCCACCGGCTAACGTTGAAGTCCATACCAACATTGAATTGCACAATGTTGGATAACATATCAAGATTATCAACAAGTTGCTGAAAATTAAATAATAGAAATTAATAAGAAAATTTGTGAATTTATAACTCAATCTTTTACCAAATACAAATTTTTACACTTAGAGAAGTAGTCGAACATGTTGGACAATTTCTTGAAAGTGTATTCAATTGCCCTCTAGTGTTGGAATCAACGAGCGTACATTTTCCAGTATACAACAACTCCAAACTAGAATCATACACCAAATGTCTATCTCAAGCGAACTTGAACTTGAATCTTTCTCTATCGTCAAATCACGAAAAGTAATTTTGTAGACTAAGAAATTAGAAGATGGAGAGCAATAACTCAAAAACTTCTTGGGCTTTAGATGTGTCCAAATAAATAGAAAGATCATCTATTTATAGTATTAATCTCGTTAACCATAGAAATTGTTACACCAACGCAAGTTAACGATGAAAATGAAAATATTCATAACATCAAACCATGTTGTTACACTTTTTCCGATGCGCGGGGCTTTGCCCACTCGTTAACTATAATTTAACGGGTGGGCGAGGTAATATTGTACCGATTTCCATCTTCAATGTTATTATGGTGTTAAGTTTGATTTTTTTCCTCAAGCCCCAGACCTCACTATGCTTGTCCCTACGCAAAGCTCCAACGTCTCCTCATCTTCGTATAATCTCCAACACCACCTCTAAATCCAAACTCCATCATTTCCCCAATCTAACTCTCATGTAGCTTTGTCTTGGCCTTTCTTCTAAATCTCATTATTATTCTCTCTATCTATTACCGTCCCTATGGTTCAAGGAGCTTCTTCCGAGAACCCTCCTTATTTTTTTAATTTTTTCACATAAACAATTCTCTCTATTGTTTTCTATTCACAACCTCTCTCCTAGAACCATTGTTCCAACTCCTTCTCTATTCTATACCCTTGAAAGTGTGTAAATACCCTATTAGGGTTTATTGATGAATGCTTGATTATGAATTACAATTGGAGATTTCTTTTATGGGAACAATAAGAGACAATAAAGAAATATAATAATAACCCTAAAACCCTAATATAACAATAGGAAACTGTACAATAATTCTAATATAATAATAATAATATCTAACACGCCCCAGCAGTCGGAGCAGAAGGAGGCGAAATGCTTTGACTGGAGCAAAAGTCTTCAAAGAGAGCAGTCCAGAGACCTTTGGTGAATATATCTACAAAGTGGAAATATGGTAGTACATGAGACACACGAACTTGACCTCTTTTAGTGAGGTCGAGTTCAAAAAAAGTGTAACCAACTTCTAACACAATCCTCTGATACCAAGAGCGTGTGTTAGAATATAAAACTATAATAGGTCATTCAAATATTAGTTTAAACTTTTACTTGAGTTGATCCTCTAATATGATATTAGAGATAGTATCTCGCAAACACGAGTTCGAATCCCTGTACTTGCAAATTATATGCTAAAATATCCCCTTTTCTCTCTTCTATCAAAAAGTACATGTACAAACCTAAAATGGACTTGTCGCGAGGGCGCGTGTTAGAATATAAACTATAATTGGTCATTCAACTATCACCTTAAGCTTTTAGTTAAGTTGGTCCTCTAATAGGGACGACCTCTGATCCATGTGCCTTTAGCCCGAAACAAATGACATGGAGGTCACGTCCAAATCTAACCAAACTCTGATACCATGTCAGAACCCCAACCCATCTAAAAGCTCAAGCTGATAGGTGGAGACCCAAATTATTATTTAAGGTTGTGAATGGATTCACATATTTCACATGTAGTACTCTAACAACATTGTATCCCCTGCCAAACTAGTGCCTTCATTACTTCTTGCATTTTCATTATCAATTTTGACCTTTCTATCCACATATTCCAACATCACTTTCTCTTGATTTCCAACCCTTGCAAATCCCATTATCACTTAATATTATTTTCCCACTCCTTCCAACTTCAACACCGCCAACACTATAATCTTTATTGTCCTCAACAGTAATCAAATGAACATCCCTTTATTTTCTTCTCGCGCCTAAAACAATTATCTTACGGTTACCTAGCCATCAGTGAATCATCTACTAATTCATCTATTTTGTAAACCACATCTTTATCCGCCAATTTTTCAATACAAGCGACTTATGGATTCCTATCCCAACTCACCAACAATACCCATGAGTTTTTCTAGTGTAATCTTGTCTTCATCAATAGTATATGGTTCTAAACTACCACCCCAATAGTCATTATTACAATCCACATACTTTCCTTCATGATACACCTCGAGTATTATATACTTTGGTCGAGGAGTATGTATGTAAGCAAACGTCTCATCTTTCTCATTCTACATAAATTGCAAATGCATTATCCCAAAAAAATAAATACACACATACATATATAGGACATAAAAGGAATACAACCCTAAATTAAGAAAGCCCTAATCTATAATTCTGATCAAATATGACATAACCCTGATTTATGGTTGCAGAAAGCAAATTCGTTCTCACGAAAATTTATTCCAAAATAAAGGAAACAATTTTACTAGATAACCATAGTCTAGGGTTCGAATACATCCATCAACACAAACAAAATATCTTAAATAGCCCAATATTATTAAAGCCAAAATTTTTAACAAAAAATCATTATGCAAAGCAAATTTCGATGAGATTTTGTTTCCTACACTAATGTTAAAACAAAAACTTAATCCTACTAGCCTTCGTCATTTTCGTGCAGTCGAGCTTCACCCTTTGTTTCTCATGCAACATGATATCGGCTTGATAACGATCATTGCTAATACACCCAGATTCTCTTTCTCTGAGTGGCTAATCAATGGTAAACACTCTCTTCCTCTCCTCAAGTGTGTTTAGGTAGCTTTCAAATGCGTCGTGCTCAACTTTGCATTTTACTCAGAGCTAGTTCACAAATGTCAATTAACAATGAATTTATAGTGTGTAACAAAATGAGACAAAATGTAGCTTAGCCGTGTTTAAACAAATTTTCAAACGTAATTGCAGTTAAACAAGAAATATATCATTTTAAGTATATGAAAGTGAGATTTTCTCCCTAGGATAGAAATGAAATAAAATTACCGCAAAATAGTTTTCATCTAATTTTTAAACTTATTACACAAAAACAATCTCTTTTATTTGCTAATGTTTTCATTTAAAATGTCTATATCGGGATTCGACAATCACGAATCAGGCCTTGTCTTGCTCCATTCCATTACATCATTTTCCAAGCCTTTAAAGACCTAAATAAACTTTCACTCACCATTGGATACCACTGCTCATAGTAAAACAAGGTTGACCCACTTCCAAGACATTCCATTTCCATTCCTCAATCGATTTCTCTGGGAATTTGTTTTCCAGTCTTCAGCAGCTTTTCCATCCCAGTTCATATACTTCCTTGTGCCCACTTGACTTCTTCTCATCTTTTGGGTTTCTCAATTTATTGCGATTTCAGCTCATTTTCAGTTCATTGGGAGCAACTTGGTGGGCACAAGTCGAGCAAGGAAATTTCAGTGCTTGAAGCTACGAAGCATTTGGATTTGTTCGACTCTGAATGTGAGAAGTGAAAAAAAGACTTTTTCATTGTCTGATAGATCTATCAGCTATTCCCGACACACCCAGAAGATGATACTGTTGCAGTCTCAGTCCAGATTTCTCCTCCAGACCCTACAGAATCGGGTACAAAAGTGAGTTCTGCTAAATACCCTTTTTCATTTCGAGTAATCTGAAGAATTTTGTCCACTTGCTATGTTATAAATGTTTGCTTTTGATGGATTGGTTTGATTTTATCATGTGCCTATGCCTGTCATGGGATTCTTGAACCATGCATTAGAATCTGCTGTTTTAACTATTGGAATATGGGTCTTGAGGTTCATATCAACGGATGATATATCTTCCATTTTCGTGTTTTGGAAGGTAGGACAGGACACCATATTAAGAAAGCTAGTGATTGGCACTTCCAATGTGATTCCTTAACAAAATTAAATTGGCTGTATTTGTTTGGGTAAAATATCCTGAGTTTCGTGTTTAGTTTTGGCACCAAATATAGTTAACAGTTTCTCTGGTTATGCGAGATGCTATATAATTATCTCACGGTCATCTTTAGACTGTCTTTGAGTTTTGGAAAAAATATCAGAGGTTGGGACACAGTGCCTGATAATCTGGAGGGTGTTATTTTTCTTTTAAAGATTTGGTGCTTAGCTTGTATTAGTTCCCAAGTTACTTGATATCCTATTGTCAGTGCCTTAAAAGTAATAGACGATGTCTCATATTTGATATGTGCAATGCTAAATATGCAGCCTTGAAAAAGCAGTCGAATTGGATTACCAGTGGGTTGAATTCGATGATGTTCGCTACCATATTCAGGTAATTCTATCAACTTATATGGTAAGAAATATTAACTATAAGGGCATAATTTAAAATAATATCGGGCAATTTTCTGGTTATGTTAAAATTTATAAATACGCATACCTTGTAAATTCATAAACAAATATAAAGGTTGGATTCAGTATATCTAATTTGCAAACTATATTTTAGGTCTCAATGAAGAATTCACATATCATGTTGCTGTCATTGTCACTACCCACTCCCCCTCCAGAAACTGTTTTCAATGGTGGACTTCCATCTGGAGCCATAGAAGCCATAAAAGCTGCATACGGCGTGGTTGTGCAGATTCTGGATCCTCCACGGGATGGCTTTAATCTCACACTGAAGCTGAATTTGTCTAAGCTTCCCCCAGATGAAGGTTTGATGAGTTCCTTTCTTAAGGTCACCATTAGTTTGCCATGTATATGCTGCATTTAGGTTTATCTTGTTAGAATTTTTTGCCTTTTCACCTTTTTAAATTTCATACACCACTTTACCCTTCCTTGGACAGATTTTTTAATTTGGCTCCTTGTTGATTGTTTTATTTTCTTTGAGACTGCCTTGTGATCATTTACAGGTTCTAACATTTCTATTGACTATTGTATGTTAGTAGCTTTATTTCAAGGATGGGCTTTTGTAGGCTGGAAACGTTCAATCAAAACTGGTTTAGTTGGAAGGGAAATTAAGTGCTCAGAATCATATAAATCTTGTTCGAGAAATGTACTTTCTAGATTCACAAATACAAGATAAGCCTGTTAGAAGGTCATTGAATTTGATTCTAAAATTGTGGGCGAATTATTTTGTTATGCTAAATATTTAAAGTGCAATTCAAGTTTGAAAGTTACAATGACATGTTCACTGTAAATACATTTTACCCTCTTTTGTTGTTCCAATCGGATCTTTTACTCTAATATGCAATTTTGCTGATTCTCTCTCTTGCCTGTATCTTTATTTCTTAACACTTTCTGTTGTTGACATTGGAAAGATCTCAGGCAAGCACTGTTAGTAAAAGTTGCATCAGTAAGGGAAATAGTACTTGGAGCTCCATTAAGAGTAATTCTAAAACACCTTGCTTCAAGAATGGTTGCTGCTAACATGGATAAGCTTGTTGCTATTTTGCATCGACCAAATGAATCCTTTTTCGTTGTTCCCGAGGTACTTATATCTTATTTTTCTGTAAACTGTTCAATTTTATGCATTTTTGTTTGTTGAAGATTTTCTCTCTCTGAAAATGACTTCTTTAAATGAAAGTTTGTTTTATTGGCTGAATTCTACAATAAATTATGTCTCCTGGTCAACTCTGTAAAACACTTTCCAGTTTAAAAAAATGCAATTTCTTCATGTCAGAAATGAATCTTCCGTTGACTATGTTATCTCTTGAGCAATTTTTTGGGTGCACCAAGTTGTAGGATAAGCAAGAAATATTTTCTAGAAGACATTCCATGAATCTGTGGAATTAATTCAGGCCTAACATCTATTTATAAACCATATATTAGTCGGGTTTCACAATTTATTTTCAACATATCTGTTATTAGTAAGCTTGCAAAAGAGCTGTTTCTGATCCACAGCTTCTTGAAACATTATCATTGCTTATGGCAGAGAGAAAAGGCTATTGTGGTATTTCCTATGAGATTCAGTGACAACATCGATATTGTCCTTGCAACTTCATTTCTACAGGTATGCAAGTCATATATAAAGTTTTCTTTAACCCAAGTACCTAACTACTAGCCTCGTGTATCTTGAATTTGTATTTGTTATCACTAGCATGCCATTTCTGAGGCTGAGTTGCCCTTCATCGTCTAGTTATGTTGCATTGGATATTCACGCGTAGTAACTTATAAAATTTTAATATAAAATAGGAATTTGTGGAAGCAAGGCGGGCTACTACATTAAATAATGCCCCTCCTTGTTCGTGGTCTCCCACACCTCCTCTAGAATTGAAAGGAGCTCCATCTGAAACATTATCTGCCAATGCAGGATTTGTGACTTTTGGTAATCTCATGAAATAAACTTTTATGCTCTCTTTCCCTCATTTTCTCTGCTTCGTAACATGGTTTGATGCTTTCAATTAATGCAGTTATTTTTCCCCGACACGTAGAAAGCAAAAAACTGGACCGTACAGTTTGGGGCTTGTCTACATTTCATGCTTATGTTAGCTATCATGTGAAGGTGAGATATATTGACAAAAATGCCGTTTTAGATAAACACAAAAAAAAGGCCTTAATAGTTAATACTTATGATTATATGTGGCGTGCTCCTAATGGTAGAAATCCAACTAATTAAAAGGAAAAAATAAGTATGCACACAACATACCTTTTATATTAACCAAGGTTGTTTGCATGAATTTAAATTAACCATAAATTGTGATATACCTGGCTCATGTATTGAAATTTATGGTTTACCATATGTTGCTAGGGATTTATTTGGTATGCACGAAAGGCAGCAGAGTAAGTCTTGAAGTAATTAGTGCCAAGGTTTACAGAATAACGCTTCCCTAAAATTCATATATTTTGTTGATGGCTTATATGTTTTTGAAGCTAAAACTATGGTTTTTAAGTGTGGTTGCTAGGATGCTGGCTTGACAAGTCTTCATCTTTTCTATTGTGCTAGACTTTTAAATGTTTGCGCGTATTTGCAAACATTTAACTCCCTGATATTAACCTTTTCTGTGCATATTCTTTAACAGTGCTCAGAGTGTTTTATGCATACCCGGATGCGGCGGCGTGTTGAGTCCTTGATTCAGGTACTGTTTAGAGTTGAGCAGTATTTTGTAGTCATCGCTATTTTACGCCATAACCATGTGCCAGTCATATTCTGTAAAGGCTTGGTCCTAAATTAACAGAAAATTGTACTATATAGTCTTCACTCCTTGGTTGCTAGCTTTATCCCGTGGAGGCTGCTTTGGCCATTACTCTCCATGACCTAATGTACTTTTAATATTCAATGTCTTGTATGTGAATCCTCAACTTCTCGCATTCACTTCAGTATCTCAAGTCCTGGTCCATTTGTTATCTTTTCTCGATACGTCATATCATCTCCATCTTGTCCCATCTACTAGCATCTCTAACCACGTTTTATACGCTTTTGGATCCATTTGCTTACATATAAAGAACAATTTAATGTTCATTTTGTAAATTATTGCGGTGAAAGTAATTATATGGCATGTTCAGTCATTTGCTTAATTCAAAAGCATATTTCATATTTCCTTTTTTGGTTGGTAACTCAATGGCTTGAATTCAATCTCCTTTAAGGCCAAGGTTCATTGTTTCTTATCCATTAATGCAATTTGTTACTTAGCCCTTCCTTTTAATGCCAAAACCTAAATAGTTCAATTATCTTTGCAGGCTCTTGGTCGTGCCAAACAAGAAACCGTCAAGTCAAAGAAAACATCACCAAGCAGATCCTTCAAACGGCTGGTTTGTCACGATGATATTAATCTCATTTTCTTAAAAATAAATAACTAATCATTTTCCCCTAATCTTGCTTTTATATAACTTAATTCGAGGATTTGTGTGCTCTGTGCCTTGCAGGGCCTCAAGGATTCACGGAACAACTCATTTACATGAGGCGGAGGGTGTGCTCAAATGGTACTCATAAGCCGATGCCGGTTCAAGGAAAGATGGTGGGAGAGGATGAGGATCACAGAAGGCCCAATAGTTGACAGCTAATCTGTTTCCTTGTAACATGTTACATGTGACCCTTTCCTTGTACAACACTCATGATTTAGGAGTTCATTTTCAGGTGTGGGCATAACTTTTCAGTTACCATGTGTCATGGCATGGTCTGAGAAATGATGTGCTTGTGTGTGCCGTAAAGGAATGGAGTTTATTTGGATATTCATTTGTATCTATTTTTGAACAGATCAATTCAGAGAGAAGTTTTGTAGATGTTGAACTGATTCATTGCCAACAAAAGTTTCAGTCTTTTGAGGAGGCCTTCTGGGCCAATGCCAGCCAGCCATAGTTTCAGGAAACTGCCCACTACTATATTGTACTATTGTCCAAAATTTAGTGTTAATTCCATTTTAACTGATATTAAAGATGAATTTGAGTTACAGATTCTGTATTTGGTACATTAATCATAATTTATATATTTTGTCTCGTTGTGTCGTCGTAATTAATTCAACTAAAGAACAACAAACGATGAAAATACTATATCGAACACTTCGGAGATAAAGCCTCGCAACAAAAATGGCGATTAAAATTCTATATCAAACAGTTTAGAGATAAAGCGTCACACCAAAAATTAAGTACGCATATCAAACCGTGCTGCGGTAGGGTAATTTACATGTGTTAGAATACGAATTTATTGATGTTCAAGTATGATTTAAGATTAAAAATGAATTGCAAGAGTAGAAAGGACAGGGAAAGGCTGCAAAGGAAAAAAGAAGAGGGGATGGAATGATGCAATGCAAGAGTGAAAGCAGAACACATAACTCAACTCTCTCTCTCTCTCTCATTCTCTCATTCTCTCTATCTCTAGAAATGGAAGGAATGAAGCACAAGCAGTGTAGAGGAGGACAAGGGAGTGTTGTGGGTGCCACGTGGCGAGAACCCAATGGAGTCGTGTGTTTTGAGCTTCAACAACATTTGAACAACAGCAAATGCTGTCTTTCTCTCACTTTCTCTCTCCTCTTGTGGGTGTTGCTGCCATGTCAGAGTGTAACCCCGTCCTATGAACCCGGCGATTCCGTATTGTATGCTTCTCTCTCTCTCCATGGAAAGATAATTACTCTCTCTATAACTATCTCTCTCTATTTATTCAATTCTTATTATTGTTTCTCTCCCCCTACTTTCTCTCTCCTCTCTCTCGCATCCCCCACTCCCTCCCATGCCCTAATCTCCTCCTCCTCCTCCTCCTCCATCCCCTATCCCTGCCTCCTCCACCACTCTCCCCTGTGAATCACAGCCTGCTGCTTTGATTTGCTGATCTATCAGGGAGATTGGTAAGCTGGGCAATCCTTGTTTTGCTTTCTTCTTTGCTGTTTTCTGGAATTGGGTCTTTTCGATTTCCTTCAATTTCAGCTGATTTGGGCTTGCTTTGTTGCTCCCTCTTGTGTTGTTTCATGGGGTCTTGTGATTTTGTGTCACTGATTGTCTTTGTGTTTGTGTGTGCTGGTAATGGTGGTTTGTGTAATTGGGTACTTTTTAACATCTGGGTTGTGTGGGTGGTGCTGTGGCTGGCTATCTGGCTTGGTTTTAGTGGAATGTGCATGCATCATGCATGTTTGTGTTATTATTGTGGTTTGATTGGTTAAAGTTTGCAACTTTTTTAGTGTGGGTGCTTTGTTTGAGATAGTAGGTTGGCTGTGTTTGGTAATTGTATGATTGGTTTGCAAATGATGCTTGAATTCAATTGTTGGGGTGTAAGTTTTTCGGTATAATTGTGTGATCTTTTGGGGGTATTTGTTTACTCTTGCACAAGTTATCAAACTTACCACTCAGTCGGTAAGCATTAGGGTATTGCTAGGCATTGCTATCTGAAATTGAATTGCTACTGTTTGTTAGAGGTTCCCATGGAATCAAATGGGTTTGTGAGCATTGACGTGGCTAACTGAAAATAATCCTTTCCACTACTGACTGGAATCCCCTTTTAGTATTGTTTCGTGATCATATAGATGACCAGTGAGGCCACATGTCATATTCCCTGGTCACTTTAAAAATTGATGTCTTGTTTTCTGGTGATGAATATTGTTTTGGTGCAATTGAAAGCTAAGTTATTTATTTATTTCTTTTCATTGTACGGACTTACTTTTGTCGGTAATGAAGCCGTCAAATGATTACCTAATTTATGAACCTTGATTTACTTATGGAAAGTAATGTCTTCACGTGTCTCACATAACCGTCACTTATTTAGGATTGACATGCTCAAGCTCCTTTTAGCATCTGGCTGTCATAATTCATAACCGAAACTATTTAGGCAAACAACCCCTAGTCCCAGATTTTCGGTTTAATGCTTTAATTGACTTTTAAAACTTTTTTTTATCAGCAATAGTGACTTTTAAAACTGTACCTATGTTTCTAATGCCTTTCGTATGTTGAAGTGTAGACATACGGCATTGGGGTTTGGCGTGGATAGATTGTCGTCGCAAAACTTTCATTCCTCAACTTCTCTAGTGACTCGTGATGTGCAACAGTCAATATTGGCTACAAGTGTGAGAAGCTGGATCTAGAGATGAAGGAAAACGGTTCTTCAACTAGTAAAATGATTAACAGAAACTGGGTGTTGAAGCGCAAAAGGAGAAAACTACCATGTGTACCTGAGCCATCCAATGGTGAAGAAGACACTGCTTTAACAGCAGAGTCTCTGAGGACTACGGCTTCAGCTAAGCGCAGGCTGAAGAATGAAATAAGCTCTGAACGATCTTCATCCAAGAAGAAAGGGAATGATGGGGTAAGTGGCATATCTATTTTTTTCCTTTCAGCCTTTATGCTGGCTTTCCTTTATGTTTGCCATCATAATAATTGTTTCGTTTGTCTAATATAAGGAAAGGTTAAAGAATTTAATTTCGTTTTAAATGGTTAGATCTGGCAGTAGCGACTACAACTCTTGCCTCATCAGGAGATCATGAGATCACCTGCTCAGTTATTAACGTATAAACCTAGTCTTAGGCTTTCAGTGTACAAGAATTTACCAATCTCTCGTATTCTGTTTACTGTTTTATCCTTTTTAAAAGTCCAACTGAACGCTGTAGAAAGTCTTTACATGAGGAACCCTAAAGGTCTGTAATTCCTAAAAGATGATGCTGGAGATAGGGTTATTTTCTATTTGTTATAGTGGTTGTGCAGAGGTATGATGTAACTTTCTTGTGACTAGTCTTAATATGACACACTTGTTTTGGCAAAATTTGAAACCGTTTTTTATAACTTCAAAAATGAAGCCTCTGTTAGGTTGCCACCACTCAAGCTTCCCGATTCTCTTACTGCAACTTTTGTCCCATCAATGAAGAACTGTGTGATTAGTTTGTCTTCCTAATCTTAATGTAGCAAAGGATCTTGAATAATTAAGCACTTGTACGAAGTATATGACCGGTAAATTTAATAATAAAGGAGTCACCTTTCAACTCAACAAACCTGAAGGTTACTAGGGAACATCCTCCAGATATGGTTGCATGAACAAAAATAATGTTTCTGTGTAACAATATATATTTCATACAATATCTTCTTATATTAAAGTTGCATGAACAAAAATATTGTTTCTGTGTAATTTGAAGGTAAATCTATATTAAAGTTTGGATCGGTAAGTTCAGTTTGCATTATGATGTGCGTAGGTGCTTGTTATTTCAAATTGAGATGAGCATTAATGCCTTGGAAGTTTGCAAGTCTGAAGTTTTTTTGCTGCTAAAAATAGTGTATTGTTTTCCGTAACACTGTACATTCAATATTCTGACAATCTTTTACTATCTGCCTGCGACTTTTATTGATCTTAAATTTTCTGCATTTCAGTATTATTACGAGTGTGTCATCTGCGATCGCGGTGGCAATTTGTTGTGTTGTGATAGCTGCCCCCAAACTTATCATCTCCAGTGCCTTGATCCTCCCATTAAGGTATGCTATTTACTTTTATGATTTATCTGTGTCTAGTTCATGCTTCTATTCCTTCTTGTTACATCAGTATCAATGGTGCTCGTTATTTGCTTGTGTTTGACTTTGTTTTTATTATTATTATTATGCATTGCACCTCTTGAAGCGCGCTCCAATTGGGAGGTGGCAATGCCCAAAGTGCTGTCAGAGAAGTGTTCCCTTGGAGCCCATAAATAATCTGGGTTCCATTTCACAACGGGCAAGGACGAAGACAGTAACTATAAAATCTAGAACCGGAATGAAGTCCTCTGATATGGACAAGGTATCCCCTATTTTTAGAAGCTCCATGCTTGGCAAGAAAAGATCATCCAGCAAAGGAAAATCTGTCTTAACTTGTGGACTCAAATTATCCGAAACGAAACCAGATTCCTCTCACGATGATGTATCGTGTAGCAGTAAGCCAGATCATTCATCTCTTGGTGGTTCTGTGGAGGGTAGTCCCTTATCTGCAGATGTTGATGAGGGAAATAAACCTGAAATTTCCCCAGAAGACTCACCCACTGGCGGGGAATTAGTTTCTCCTGCCAAGGAAGTTCGGTCTCTGTCTAAAGGTACAAGGTCAGAACTCAATGAGTCTCCTGAGGCAACGCTTGATTTATCTTGTGATGATGCATCTCCGGGAGACAAGTTCGTCCCTGATGTTGGTACATCAACAGTGAAAACTAGAAAAAGACGTCGGAGAGATAACAAAAGTGATAGTCAGAAGAAGCGCTGGACTGATAAAGGAGAAAGTCCTGTTAGTACTTCTGAAAAGCACAAGTCCAAAGCAAATGTTGAAAGCCATAGAAACAGTAAACTGCAGCGGAAAAGGAAGAGTGTTAAGCATGTAGTTTCTGCATCTTTATTGAAGGAGGATGCTGACAAGAAGAGTTTGGATAAGCTGAAAAATAATGAGGTATTTTTGTGGTTTTTTGCTCGTATGATGATTGAATCGGTTTATTTTAAGTTTTATGGGAAGTTCCTCCTGAACCCTAAGAATGTGTTATACCAAAAAAGGGAGTTGCAAAAACTTTATAGCATGTCTAACATTTTAGTTTCAACACATTAGCAATTATTGACTTTTCCTCCATTTTTGAATGTTTTTCTTTATTCTCGTATAAATATTGCATTTGTGCGGGCTGAAAAGGAAATAATGAAAAACGCCAGCATGACCAGGCTTTACTCTGAAGGTTTAATGGGTGTACTGTTTTCGAAGTTTGGTTTAGGAGTTGAAGTTATCTACATGACTAAATCTTGGTTGGATTTGATACATTTGCAAGTGCAAATTCATAGCAAAGATTGATCATGTTTTTTTCATTCCCCTATAATATATGACGGTTAGTTTGAGATGAAATGCCAAAACGGCAGTAGTTGGCAAAAAAATGGAAGGTCACAATCTTGATTGTTGTGCTCGACAATGTCTTCGTTGTCCTCATACCACTATTCTTGGTAGTGAAGGTACTCAAGTTGGTATGCATGTGTTGAAGTATAAAGCTCCACACTGAGTCATAATGGAAGAACGAGAAAAGTAAATTCGACTATAAGGTTGATTAAATATTTGTGGAGCCCAACCAGTTATGTGTTATCCGATTTTAAAATTCTTCATGGCGTTAGAGCCATGTTGATTAGGGCTTGTGGTCATTAGTAATTTGACCTGTTTGTTGCCTTCCTTTTAGTCTCCGGTCCATGTGCAGTGTTACTTGTTGTGATACGTGTGTAGAAATTGAGCCCTACATGTGAGGAGGAGCTTTAAAGTATAAACCATAAAGTGAATAATAAGACAAAAAAGAGGCACATATAACAAGAAGAGTCAAATCCAACAATAAGGTTGACCTTTCAGAGCCTGCCCGTCATATGTAGTTTGATTTTGAAATAACTAAATATTCCCGTCATATGTAGTTTGATTTTGAATTAACTAAATATTCTTGAAGTTGGAGTATCAATAAAAGGTTCCGTTTATGCCACAAATTTACCTTGTTTTGTGTTATGCAATATGGGTTCTATTGGCTGCTAGACAATGAATCGTTTTGCACAACTTGTCCATGTTCATGTATAATTGGAGATCTATTCTCTGTAAGGTTTTGATTTATTGATGATCGTCATTTTGGACATTTTTATCTTTACACAAGTGGTTGTATGACTATGTTGTTTATGAACTATTGTTATCAATGGTAACATGATTTTTCATGCTGAAGCTTCCCGGAGGAGTTGCACGATCATCCGATGAGTTCAACAGAGTAGATGATCATTTGGATGGAACGACTGTATGTGAAGATAGTCCTGCTGGTGAGATTCAGCAGGTCAGTCAACTATTTTGAGCAGAACTGTTTGTATTGCATGTACAGTGTTCCAGATAATGAACACTATCTTTACTCAGGTTTTCTGACTTACTCTTGTTCATCCTACATCATCTATTTCAGGTTGATCGGGTTCTTGGTTGTCGAGTTCAAGGTGATAGGACAAACTTTTTGCGTCACACATCTACAACAGCTGCCAATGATTTGCATGGCGATGATCTTCTGCTTCCAGAAAACCAAAACAAATTGTCAGAGGAAACATCTGCCAGTGAAATTCATTTAGATCTAGATGCCGCAGTTCTAAATTTTTCAGAGGATTGCAAGAATGTTACCAAAGGTTTTGATACAGAAGAAAGCAGAAAGAACGATGCTGATTTACAGAGGAAAGGAATGGAGGATTTGGGATCTATGAAAGGTTCAGAAAAAGATTTTGAGAAGAAGGTAGTTGAGACTATTGGTGTTGATCTTAGAAGTCACGACAGTGAAGTTACACAAATGCAGTTGACTCGTGAAGCTGAAGACACTAAAAAGGAGAATTTAGAAAATGGATTGAGCAGCACAGAAAACAAAGTTCAAGATCCTGCACAGGCTGAAACTGCTAGCGTTAATGAAGAGGATCTGAAGTATGAATTCTTGGTTAAGTGGGTAGGGAAGTCTCACATTCATAACACATGGATTTCTGAAAACCGACTGAAAGGACTAGCCAAGAGAAAACTTGAAAATTACAAGGCAAAGTATGGAACTTCAGTGATAAATATCTGTGAAGACAGATGGAAACAACCTCAAAAGGTAATTGCACTCCGTGATACCAAAGAAGGGATTAGTGAAGCTCTTGTGAAATGGACTGGGCTCCCTTATGATGAATGCACTTGGGAAAGGTTAGATGAGTCTCCCCTTAAAGAGTCCTCGCATTTGATTGATCTGCTTAATCAATTTGAAAACTGGGCAGTGGAAAAAGATGCTGCAAGAAACTATACAAGAAAGGGGAAGGATGATTGTCAGCAAAATGAAATAGTTTCTCTCACAGAGCAACCTAAAGAACTAAAAGGAGGCTCTCTGTTTCCTCATCAGCTTGAAGCACTTAATTGGTTGCGAAAATGTTGGTATAGATCAAAGAATGTGATACTTGCTGATGAAATGGGACTTGGGAAAACAGTGTCTGCTTGTGCTTTCCTATCGTCCCTATATTTTGAATTCAAAGCTACTTTGCCTTGTATAGTCTTGGTCCCGCTTTCCACCATGCCTAACTGGCTTTCTGAGTTTTCATTATGGGCTCCTAACTTGAATGTTGTAGAGTACCATGGATGTGCAAAAGGAAGAGCAATGATTCGCCAGTATGAATGGCATGCCAGCAATCCAAGCAAAGCGAATAAAAAAACAGCTTCTTATAAATTTCATGTTCTGTTAACTACTTATGAAATGATTCTTGCTGATTCATCCCATCTTCGTGGAGTTCCTTGGGAAGTTCTTGTGGTGGATGAAGGCCACCGTTTGAAAAACGCAGAAAGTAAACTTTTCAGCTTGCTGAATACATACTCTTTTCAGCACCGTGTATTGTTGACAGGTACCCCCCTCCAAAATAACATTGGTGAAATGTATAACTTGCTCAATTTTCTTCAGCCGTCCTCATTTCCTTCTCTATCTTCATTTGAGGAGAATTTCAATGATCTTACCACTGCTGAAAAAGTGGAGGAGTTAAAGAAGCTTGTTGCACCACATATGCTTCGACGGCTTAAGAAGGACGCTATGCAGAATATCCCCCCCAAAACTGAAAGAATGGTTCCCGTTGAATTGTCGTCCATCCAAGCTGAATACTACCGTGCAATGCTTACAAAGAACTATCAGCTACTGCGGAATATTGGGAAAGGGGTTGCGCATCAATCAATGCTAAACATTGTGATGCAGCTAAGGAAGGTCTGCAATCATCCGTATCTCATACAGGGGACAGAGCCTGATTCTGGATCGGTAGAGTTCCTTCACGAAATGCGGATCAAAGCTTCAGCCAAACTGACTCTGTTGCATTCTATGCTTAAGGTATTGCATAAGGAAGGCCACAGAGTCCTTATTTTTTCACAGATGACAAAGCTTCTTGATATCCTTGAGGATTATTTGACAGTTGAATTCGGTCCTAAAACTTATGAGAGAGTTGATGGCTCTGTTGCTGTGGCTGATCGTCAGACTGCAATTGCACGCTTTAACCAAGATAAAAATCGATTTGTCTTCTTGTTATCAACACGGTCTTGTGGGCTTGGGATCAATTTGGCTACTGCTGACACGGTTATCATCTATGATTCCGATTTTAATCCACATGCTGATATACAGGCTATGAATCGAGCACACAGAATTGGGCAATCAAAAAGACTTTTGGTATACAGGCTCGTTGTTCGGGCTAGTGTTGAAGAGCGCATTTTGCAGCTCGCGAAAAAGAAATTGATGCTTGATCAGCTTTTTGTGAACAAGTCTGGATCTCAGAAGGAAGTGGAAGATATTCTCCGATGGGGAACTGAACAACTTTTTAATGATTCGCCTGTTGCAGTTGGAAACAACGCTGGAGAAAATAACAGCAACAATGACGAGGCAGTTGTAGATACAGAACACAAGCATAGGAAGAGGGTTGGTGGCCTTGGGGATGTGTACAAGGATAAATGTACAGATGGCAACACACAAATTGTGTGGGATGAAACTGCAATTATGAAATTGCTTGATCGATCGAACCTTCAATCTGGAGCAGCTGACGCTGCAGATGGAGAGTTGGAGAATGATATGCTTGGTGCAGTTAAGGTGGTGTATTATGACCTTTTTAATTTTGAAATTCTGTCATAAATTACCATGATGCACAATACATAAAATAGTCTCGTGTTGAAAATTTCTTTATTATTGATTTTCTCTGTTCATCTTTTTAATCAGGCGGTAGAGTGGATTGATGACCCAACTGAAGAACAAAGGGAAGCTGAGTCACCTCTTGTTGAAACTGATGATATATGTGCTCCAAGCTCTGATAGGAAAGAGGATAACGCTGCAACTTCTGTTGAAGAAAATGAATGGGACAGACTTTTGCGTACTAGGTAAGAAACATGTGGCTCCTCATTGTTTTCTGTTTTACATATCAGTGTTAAAACCGACATGTTCAGTGGTTGAGATATTCTCTGTATAATTGGACACTTGATTACCTGCTTGTCTAATACCTTGTGGCTTCCTGAGAATTACAATTGTAATAATCTCTAGTTCTCTCTTATCGGCCTCTCCAGAAGAATACTAGTTTAGAATAAAGGAGTGCTTTTTTTTAGCTAAGTTGGGCAGAAATTCATAGTTCAGATTTGGCTGCAAAAGTATTATTGATATTTTTGTATATGTATTAAAAGATGAGTGATCATGATGCATGTGTTTAAATGATGAAAATGAATTTATTGGCATGAGGTTGTTTGAGTTGCTCCAGTTAATGGAATCAGCTGCTACTAGAGCTATGAATGAGCCAAGTAGTAAAGCTGCTTCTGATATAACCTTGGGCAAGCTTTTTCTCAACCCGAGCTCTAATTGTTGAGCTTCTGAACAGTTAAAAGGCCAGATAATGAAAGTTCTAGATGTCCAAGATATGCATTTTTATCTTCTGATCAGAGTCAAAGATTGCTCAAAGTAGACACTTGTACAAAAATTTACTGATTAACATAGTATTAAATACTCAGATTATTATTTTTGAAGAACTTGATGCAAGAACGATGTGACTGTAGTTTGGGAATGTTTGACTTATATGGTTTCTATTTGGTTTTATAGATGGGAGAAATATCAAAATGAAGAAGAAGCGGCTCTTGGCCGAGGAAAGCGCCAGAGAAAAGCTGTTTCATATAGGGAGGCATATGCTCTACACCCAAATGAAAGATTGAGTGAGGTAACTAACTATTTACTTAAAGCAAGCAAGCTTATTGGTTCTTCAGTGTTGGTGTATGGTCAAGTATGTGTTTAGATGAAGGTATATATGTTTTCCTTGCTAAGATTACATATGAATTCACATATACATGCTACTGTGCAACTTTTCAGTGCGTATAGGCTGGACTGAGCATCTTGTTGTTAGACTTTCCTCTTCTTTCATGGTTATGTTTTCTTCAACCACAACAAAATTTTGTCTGTAGCTCCTAAATTTGTTGGTGATGCCAATGAGGATATCTTTAATTTCTCGTAGTTTTTTATTTCTCCATATAAATGTGTACGCGGAGTTCAATCTTGTGATTTGGTTTCCCATGTTTCTTATTAACTTTATATTTTTTATACCACATTTTACATGGTCAATGCACTTTTGCTGCCATTAACCCTATCTTTCTCCCACACTTCTCTTCCCTGAATATATAGTCGTGCCTTCCTGTTTGGAAATATTGATGTAAAGAAAATCTAGTGGTAAATGGAGTGGAACCAGCAAGGATTGACATACGTAATTGCAGTTGATTTTGAATCTTCAGTGGAAGAGGAGTTAGATTCTACAAGCACAATGCAGTGATTAGGTTATAATATACTGAAAGCTTGAGAAAGTAGAGACAGCATTTTGGAGTAGTCACTTAAGGTTACTGTGAAAAATTGTGACATCAATCCTGAAGTCTCTTTGCTGAAGCCATCAATTGTGCTAATTTCCATATAAACAAAGCTAGCCAGCATCCTACTTCATTGACTGAAATGGTTAACCTATTTTTCTGAGCTCCAAGAAACACAGATAAAACATATAATAGCTGTTGGAGATGAACATAATAGACTTCTCATCGAGTCAAACTCTAAATCTATTAGCGTAGTTGAAGAGGTACTTGTATTTCCATAATAATCATCTGTAGAAACTAGAAATGGTACTCGTTAATCATCATGTGGGTCCACACACATTTATATGTTCCACCCTTATTCAGTTTTCCAATCTTATTTTGTCAATTCAGAGCGGTGGTGATGAAGAACGAGAGCCAGAACCAGAGCCTGAGCGTGAATATACACCAGCTGGACGAGCTCTAAAAGCAAAGTTGTAAGTTCAAACTCACAAGTAATTATGCGTTGCTGGCTGTGTTAAGTTTGTATATCAACAGTGGCAGTATTTGACATTTTTATTTTAATATGCTTGTAAACTTATAATTATTTAAATATTGTAAGGTGTAGAACATCTATGCACCAAATCCTAATTATTGATACATTCTATAGCACTGTTCTAGGCACACTTAAACAAAGAGATTAGATACATACTTTGTTGACGACCATGATCACTCAGTTGATAATGTGACTCTATTTAACAGTGCTAAGCTCCGGGAAAGACAAAAAGAACGGCTTGCTCAGAGGAAGGCAATGGAAGAAGCTCGGCTGGCAGGGCTATTGCCTGGACCTGAATGTAATGACACCAGAGACAGGGACAAAGCTACTGAATTGACTCAAGCTGTAAACGAGAAATATCCGATGATAGACTTGGATCCTGTTCAGCCAAGCAGCGCACCACAAAGCAGAACAGACGCGAATTTTAGGATAGGCAGACTATCAAAAAATAAAATCAACAGCCATCTGGATCCTTCCATCAATTCCCTTCAACATAGCTCTCCTGAGAATTTGCTGCCAGGTCATCATTTTCAGGGAAACTTATTACCACCAGTTCTGGGATTATGTGCTCCTAATGCTGGTAAGTCAGAATCATCACGACGGAGCTTCTCAAGATCAAATGGACGGCAGAGCAGGCTGGGGACTGGACCAGACTTTCCATTCATTCTACCTCCTTCATCCGCTACTTCTATGGATACAGCTGCAAAGGGTCCTGAATTTACCCCGGACAAACTAAAAGTTCCCGATGGATCTGCAGAAGTTTTGCAACGTCTCAAGAATAGCTTTCCAGATAGTAATTATCAGTTTATTCCGGTATTCTCTCTCTCCTCCCCCAAATATGTAATTATATGATTTCACTATTGCGGTTTATGCGCATATGACCACAACTTATCTTTCTATTGCAGTATTCTCCGACTGTACCACAAGGAACAGGTTCTGAGCCCTTAGAGAGTAGTGGTGCCTTTGCTGATTTCCATGAAAAGATGGCAGCAGCTAACTTGCCTTTTGATGAGAAATCGCTGTCAGCATTTCGACTTTCAGCCAAAGGCATGCTACCTCCACATCATGATTTCTTTCCAAGCTTGTCCTTGGGGAACAGATTTGAAGGTCCAAGTGGCTCTATGGACTTTCCAGCCATGCCACCGTTTCCGAATTTGAAATTTCCCTCTACTGATTCACTGAGGTATGGACAGCAAGACAAGGATATGGCTCCTACGTCTGGTTTAGGTGAGATGCCAACCTCGTTTCCTGAAAGTCATAGGAAGGTGCTCGAGAACATAATGATGAGGACTGGATCGGGTTCAGGCAGCTTGCTTAAAAAGAAAACAAAAGTGGATAGCTGGTCTGAGGATGAACTTGACTGCCTCTGGGTTGGTGTCCGTAGGCATGGCAGAGGCAATTGGGATGCGATGCTCAGAGACCCCAGGCTAAAATTTTCGAGATATAAACGTTTGTAGGATTTGGCATCTAGGTGGGAGGAGGAACAACACAAAATCTTGGACAGGCCGGCTCTTCCAGGTCCAAAATCAACCAAGCAAGCAAAACCGGCCAAATCAGTCTTGTTTCCAAGCATCCCAGATGGAATGATGGCGAGGGCATTGCAGGGAAGCAGATTCATGGGGCCTCCAAATTTCCAGAACCACATGACGGACATGAAACTGGGTTTTAACGATCTGGCACCTGGCATGCCACATCTTGAACCGTTGGATCAACTTGGTTTGCAGAATGAGCATATTTCACGAATTCCAACTTGGAGCATTGACAAATTCCGAGCAAATCTGGTAGGGGAATCATCCGCTGGACCCTCGGACAGACCAGGGACTTCTTCCACCGTTCCCATGGAGAAACCATTTCCGCCTAATCCATTTGGTAGTACCCGGTTTGGTTTAAATAGCTCAAGCAACATTGGTGTACAACAGAAGGACGATGAGCATGGTGCCAACAGGTATGGAAAGTTGCCTAGCCTTCTCGATAAATCACTAAACTTGTTGAGGGAGTCCTTTTATAATTTGGGGAGTAAAGAATCCATTAGTCCAGGGCTGGTGCCTCCTTATGGTAAAGAGGAAGAAATAGGTGGAAGTAGCTCTACGAAGAACAAGCTACCTCATTGGCTCCGGGAAGCAGTAAACACCCATGCCAAGCCCCCAGATCCTGAACTCCCGCCCACTGTATCAGCAATTGCTCAATCAGTTCGATTGCTTTATGGAGAAGACAAGCCGGCCATACCTCCATTTGTGATCCCTAGTCCGCCTCCTTTGCAACCAAAGGATCCCAGACTGGGCCTAAAGAAGAAAAAGAAGAAGAAATCAAAGATGTTGAGGCTACCACCAGACATTGCCGGAAGCAGCCATGGTTTCCAGGGTGATGGTGCTGCTTCAAGCTCAATCCCGACTACCCATTCTTTTTCATTGCTGCCGCAGTCAATTCCCGGGACTTCAGGGCTACGGTGGACTGAATCAGACATGAACTTGCCTCCTGTAAATCCAAAAATGACAGACCCTTCATCCTCGTCGGCTGCTTATTTACATTTGCAGAAGAAAATCCCCTCGGGTTTGTCACCTTCTCCTGAAGTGCTTCAGCTTGTAGCGTCCTGCATTGCTCCGGGCCCTCATTTTCCTTCAGTTCCTGTCATGACAAGCTCAAGCTTCAACGGGACCGAACTACCAGTCCCAAAACCTGTTGATTCCATCGTCTCCGGGAAGAGCACTCCTAGGCAGGGCTCTCCAGTCAGTGAGCAGGCTGCACAACCAGATGGAGCACGAGACCTGGCGGACAGCGGAGATTCCAGAAAATCTGAATCGGGCCCCTCAAGATCACAGCGCACTCCCAATGAAGAGGAGGAAATATCATTAGAAGACACTGCATCAGAACATGACCATGAACCTGAAGCATAATTATAGTATGGATGGATGTGAGATGTGGAACATAGCCATTCTTTGGTGTTAATTGTTTTACTTGAGGAACTGAACTGAATTTTTGTAGGCATGACCTGATGCAAATTAATGGATGAAAGTAGGAAATGTAGGACATATCTTGTAAAGTCTATGTAAGGTGAAATGAAATATAGCATAATGCTGCTTGCTTGGTATTGTTTCTAAATACATACTAGCTTTGTTCGGAAATAATTTGTTAGAGCATCTCCAATATGATTCCTTACAATAGCTAAAAAGCTATTGTAGGGAGTGAAGATGTAAAAATTACACTCCAATGGGGTTCTCTATATAACTCTCTACAATAGGGAGTTCTCCACATTTTCTCTCTCCTTACATGTAAGGAGAGAGTGCAAATGTAGGGAGCTCCACACATTCTCTCTCATATTACATTTTAGTTTTTTATTATACATTATCTTACTTTACTATATATATATAGTTTAAATGTAAAGAGCATGGTTGAAGTTAAACATGAATAAATAACTTTTTACCCTAATTCCAATACAAATCTCTCTATTTTATTTTAAATATAAGGAACACCATTGAAGATGCTTTTAATGTAAGCATGTAGAAACTAATAGCATGTTCAAGCATAAGCCATAGACATTTTGTTTACATTTTAGGGTCATGACGGATTTCCATTTTTATATTTTTAAAATTATTTTAATATACATTAATTTACATGTGTAATTAAAAAATATATTATTATATATAAAAATAATATTTAAGATATTTAATATTTCTTTAAAGTTTTATTTCAAAATTATTACAAATGCAACAAAACTTAAGTTTTGTAATTACCAAAATTTATAATTAATTAACAAGTCAACATTGATAAACCAAATTTACAAGTGAAGGAAACAATTATCCCTAGTAAAATTATTTGTAATCATGTAGTATTCATGTTTATATGGATATTTATATACTTAACAAGTTATAAAATACATGTCACAACCATATACCCCTGCTTATTCATCACCATTGATATCATCACAAACACCACTGACACCATCTCATTCTCCGCCATAAAATAAGTATTAGCCTAACCTCATACTCCAATACCATCACTAGCATGAGAAATACAATCCCAACCTCCTGATCACCCACAACGGTGAACACCACGAATAATACTAATACAATCTCGTTTTAATCATGATCACCAACACTATCATGAGTTCGGAGAGCGACGATACTGAGTTCGTGCAATTGGAATGCAATTATCGTGCAATTAGAACCAATTGGTCATTAAGAGGCTCGGGCATGTACATTAATCAGGAAAACTAATTAATATATAGTTTTTGGTATATTAAACAAAAATATCAATTCTATTATGTATTCTAACCTGTTGGGTAAGTCCTATCCCAAGCCAAATAATCATTCTCTCAACTAACTGAACAAAAAAAGTAGGGAGCGATGTAATTATAGAAACTCCTATCAACATCAACACTGCTCCCATCACTACCACCTCCGACCATAGCAATTCATCGCCTTGAATGCCAACATGCTCACTATAAAGATTGCAATCCAAATACTGGTCATATATAGTTGGAACTGCAAACCGAAATACTTGCAGAAGTTTGTTTCCTTTGCGTGCACTTTCTCTATCAGAGTTGAATAGGAAAACTCTGATGCAAAATCGTACATACCAAGCACACCTCCTATAAATAAAATTGTCATTAGTATAATCTGTCGTTTCATCTATGAGTTCAAATGAAAAATAAAAAAACAAATATAATAATTGAGTTTTAATTAAATTGATGAATACCTACAATAGTCGTAGCGTATCCTACTGATATATGCGAAAAAAGTTCAATGCAAACTCACATTCAAAATCTCAACAGTGATGGCGTCTAGGGAGGCTCAGGGAGTATCACTGTAGGAGTCTCAAGAGGTATCACTGCAGGACCCTCAGGAGGTATCATTGTAGCAAACTCAGAAGCAGGGGCGTCTTACCATTAATCGAGTGAAGCCGCCGCTTAAGCTTCCTAACCAAAAATGCCCCAAAATTATACAAGTACATAATAAGATGATTTATTTTATGTATTAAAGTTTTAGAAACAACTGGATGATTTCATAAAAAACAATTGGATGACGACTTACCAGAGGAATTTCTTGAGAGGGTACATCAACACATCTCTTCTAGAACCAGTGTTCCGATGAAGCCTTGGTGTTTGGAACTGAAGGGACAATAAATAGAAATGCGAAGGCTGCCAATACTCCAAAGACGACATACATTACTTCTCTTGGAAATCTGTAGTGAAGGAGAGGCACCACCATGTCCATAAGAAATGAAAGAAGGCACTCGTGTCCTAGACTGAATAGGCTTCCTAAAATCTGCGTCTCAACCGTGAAGTCGGTCAATAGCCATCCGCAAGGGCCTGCTATCTAACCATATCCTATGGTGTACAAAATGGCAAAGATAAGCATCCCGGTCACTCTACTCTGTGGAAAATTACGTGTCATGCTGACACCGTGAAACACAATAGCCAGGCCAACCTACATCAATTCGAAACACAATCGATCAATATAAGAAATAAGTCATCATAAATAATTGGGAAAAAATCACAAGACTAAACTTACCGCTCCGATAAAAGCTAGTGCCACACACACCAAGAGAATCGGCTTCAATGGTCGAAGAATCAAGGAGATCCCCGAGACGAGAATAATGACGACTGTAGAGCCAACGGCAATCAGCATCACTTTACTAACGGATTGAAATCCGAAAGAAGTGAGCAAGATCGGGTCGTATCTCACGAATGCATCTATGCCCAAAAATGTAAGAAGTATGCTCTTCACTGTCGTAATCACCAACACCGGGAGACTGGAATACATTCTTTTATGTCGATACTGGTTCCTGAATTTGCTGGCTTCCACTGTGGTGTGGGTATCTCTGAGCTCGTCTTCTATGTCAATTTTCCCTTCCCTCCATACAAGGGTGGATTTTGCCTCTACAATCCTCCCTTTCTGGACGAGCGAGACTGGACTTTCCAACCCGAATTTGTAGGTAATAACCAGGGAAATAATAAGTGGCAGAGCTGTCAGGCCAATTAGTACCCTCCACCGCCCTCTACCATCGATATACTCATTCAGCACGAGTAGTTGGGCTAAAAGAACTCCAACCAGCTTCCCAAAGAAATAAGCTCTATCTAACCCGGACTTCAACTTCTGTGGGGCTAACTCTGACAAATATATAGGCACGACCTGTAAAAATCAGGAAAACTAATTAATATAATGTTTCTGTTATATTAAACAAAAATATCAATTATATTCTATATTCTAACCTGTCGGGTAAGTCCTGAAATTCTGGTTAGTCACAGGAGCAAGATGTCGTACCCGATGTCGTGACTTTATGTCCGACAACTTGCTCAATCACAGATACGATAACACACAAGTAAAATAGAAAATAGAAGACATACGATATGTTTACCCAGTTCGGTGCAACCTCACCTACA
>JAYMTP010000169.1:0-43169 GCA_036897365.1 Geranium brycei
TATATATATATATATATATATATTATTTGAATTTAAAAAATATCTTTTAAATATATTAAATGATACATACAATTATCAATACGAGCCGATTTGCGACTCTAGATAAATTTAGCTCGAGTTTAGCTTATCTATTAAGTAAATTTAATTACGAGCTTGAATTTAATTCTCGATCTCGATTATAACAAAAAAAAATAAAATATTTAACAATCAAACTCAATAATTTATTAAAATTTTGATTTAGTTACACTCAACTTATAAGTTAATAAATGAAAATTTATTTATTACATACAATCTAATCTTATATATAAATAAACATTCACAATGTGATTTTGATAGTGGAAATGGCACATGAGAATGAGTGGTTTTTAATTTCATTTATTTTAAAATATAGTTGACTTACAAAAAATTGACAAAAATGGGAAAATAAATTAACATAATACTTAATTACATTACATGGTTTTATGATTGACATTAGTGACAAAGACCTTATCGGGCTTTCTACTAAAGTTGTCCCGATGACACGTCAGCACCAACAGAGCAGCCTCATCATTATAGGAGAGAGAATTTTTGTTAAGACAGCAGAATAATATGTTTATAGAGACAGACCCCACATTTTGGGAAGTGTCTTCGACAAATAACAAACGAACTATTTCACCTTGCCGACATTATCTTTTAAGGACAGAAATGTCACGTGACCAACAACAGCGTTTGTGGCTGATAAATATATTATGGTGTTTTATATCTTTTTTGTTTTGTTGGAGAACTCACTTCATATTTTAGCCTCTGAGTTTTGATGTGTATTAAGTGTTTTAGACTTATTTTATGATCAAATTTTGATATTTTTGTCTCTCGTGTGACTTGGAAATTTGACAATTCATCTTTTTACTTTTACAGTAAGTATACGAAGACGGTAAGTGGGTGGTTTTGTGATCATTGATTGATTTATTAATTTCTTTCTTTTAAGGAAGATTAAGATGGAGACGACAGTTATGTATTTTTGTTAATTTTCTGACTGTGCATAGAGGTGATACGTTAAAATTTGAAGTTACAGAAATATTATAATAATAGAAGCTTAAAGTTGGACAAAAGAAAAGACATGATATGATATAAAAGATAAATATTGACGCAAATCAAAGTGATTTGCATGATTTTCATCATCACTCTCATTTAGATTGAAGTATGAATAGTATAAATGTCCAACTTGCTCAGTAACTCATGACATCGATCACGTCGAAGCACTTCGGTGGAAACGTCAGTTAGTTGATGCTTTCCTGATATAAGACGAGGGACAAGAGTATCGAATTGGAGTTGCAAGTGAACAAAATGGCAATTTATATCAATATGCTTGGTCGGCTCATGGAAGATGAGATTGGAAGTAATGTGAATAGCAGCTATATTGTCACAAAATAAGGTAGTGACTTTATCACGAGGGCGTGAAAGTCTTCGAGTAGCTGACGCAATTAGATAACTTTTCGATTGGTGATAGTCGTAGCTCTATATTTAACCTCAACAAAAGAGCAAGATATCACAATTTGTTTCTTGGACCGTTGATGTATCGCATCACATGTACATTTCGGTTATCTTTCCCCGCACTCTTAGACTAATTCTCCCTTGATTATGTTAAAGTATTTATCCTTTATGTGTCATCATGGGTATTTTTAGTATACGTACAGGTACATATTGAACCAAGGTGCGAAACAAGCTTTTAGAGTAGAAAGAGGGGTTCCATACCATATCACAGGATGTGTGTCACCACCATGACACACCCGAAGAGTCCGTGACAACATCATTGGTAGAGTGTAACGCCCGTTACAAGTGAAAAGTTCACTAGATGTGTCACGGCTCGAGTGTCACAGCCGTGACACGATGAGGACTTAAGCCAAGTTGACACGACTGTGACAACACTAGTGCCAACCTCCAGAGTCCCTCTAACTATATATGTTTCACCATTTATTACTGTAATTTTTTTGTTCTATTTTTCAACACCCTAACTATTAGTTCGGGATATGTGTGTTACTCTGTTAACATAAAGTTAAAATGACCAAACTACTTACGTATATAATTCAAAATTTCAAAATGACGTCATTAAGACATTTTTCCGCCTATATTTCTCCTACTTGATACGTGTGTTTTCACACCAATTTTTCAATGCTCGTTTTCCACATTTAATAGTGTTTTTCCCCTATTTGGGTCGAGCAATAGCCTCTCTCTGTCCTTACTTTCATTTACTTGTTATTTCTCGACAGGTCTAACGAGCCTTATGAGATAGACCCTTAATTTGTCTCTCTTTTGCCTCACGTCTACTTTGAGCTTTATGTGCAGATTTCAAGTATTTTTCAGACTATTTTCAGTGTTTTTCTGGTCACCACCGTGGCCACCATCATGGCCCCTCTTAGGCCTACACCGTGCCCCCCTCAAACTTCATAAAATGGATTTCGTGGGGGCCACTACCCCGTGACTGAGGGCACTAACCGTGGCAGAGGGCCACAGTCCGCGGCCCTTGCGAAAATTGCACCTATAAAAGGTCGTTTGCGCATTTAGAAAAAGCATTTCTCAATGAATCTAGTTTTGAAATCAGTTTTACGCACTTCTCAATTTACGATTCAGTCAGAGGCATTCCAGAGAGTTTATAAGTCATTCAGAGAAGTCAAAAGTCAATATTTGAAGATGATTAGAAAGCTAAAAGCCAATTCCATGTATTGAATTCTCAATTGAGAATTAAATGAGTTTACCTTTCTATTCTCTCAATCTTCTGTTGTATTTATTTTCCCAGATGAATTAAATCCATGTTTATGTATTACTTAATTGTTTAGAATTGAATCTGTTCTGACACATAGTTTATGTGCTTATTGATTTTACCGGGCCAGTCTAGGCCGGATTTTCATTTGGGCTCGGTTATCGGGTTAAATGGGCCTGGCCTGCCAAACACCACAGGGCCCACACTCCATCTCTTCCCTAAACGACGCCGTTTAATGAAGGCGTAGCTTCCACTAAATCTCAACCATTATGGATGATACACGTCGACCGTTAAACCAATACACATACGAATACGAATTAGCCTTTACCAGATAGACTCTCTCTCGAGCTCGCTCTGTGGTAATGGCGGCGAAGACGCTCTCTTCGCTTCCTCTGAGCTCCGGGTTCGAACCCAGAGACCTATTCTTCACTCAGAGACACCGAGCGGTATTGGGTCGGGCTCGAAGGAATGGGAGACCCAATGGTCTTAAAGTTCGAGCCTCCTCTCTCAGTGACCACCTCTTATCTTCTTCGTCTCTGGTTCATCAAGTCCACTACGACCCGAATTCGATTCTCTTGCTTGCTGAAAGTGTTGGGTATTCAACGGCTAGCTACTACACTTCCCTGGGCCTATTTGTGATTTCTGTGCCTGGATTGTGGTCTCTCATCAAACGATCCGTAAAATCCAAGGTACTTGTGCTGGTTTTTGGCTCGATTGTGATTTTTTGTTCATGTTTGTGTTCTTAGAGAAACGAAACACGAAATGGGTGGTTGAATTGTTGATGAAATTGGGTTTTATTTGTTATTGTGTAATCTGAAGTGTTTGGTTTTGTTTTATTTTTTAGTCTGATTGTGTCTCTGTTGTGGGGATTGTTTTGATTGCTCATGTTTGGCATCTATCAGAAACAAATCATGAAATGGGCGTGGCTGAATTTTCTTGTGAAATCGTGTTTCATTTGTCACTCTCGCACTGTGATGCACAATCTATAAAGT
The DNA here is from genome assembly GCA_036897365.1 of Geranium brycei. Taxonomy (NCBI): domain Eukaryota; kingdom Viridiplantae; phylum Streptophyta; class Magnoliopsida; order Geraniales; family Geraniaceae; genus Geranium; species Geranium brycei. Next base: position 3,730 of record JAYMTP010000169.1, read on the forward strand.
TAGATGGTGGATTTAGGCATTTAGCCAAAAGTTTCAATCTGCAAGTTCAATGTTGAATTTTCTTGTGAAATTGTGTTTCACGTGTCTCAGTTGTGGGCAAAGCTAATGTGAATTGGCTCTGCAAGTTCATGTTGTGAAGAAGACATTCAGTTTTGAATTCATAGTTCCATTATTGATGCTTAACTTCTCACATAGACAAATCAAGAATTGGGTCATTGAATTGTAATTAGTTTTGTGTTTCATTCGTCACTCTCACCGAGTAATCAGAAATGTTTGGTTTTTGTTCCTATTTTTGGAAATGATTTTTTTGCAAAATTGGGTATCTGCGCTATTAGATGGTGGATTTAGCGATATTATGCTTTAATTTATGGCTGATCTGAATTGGGTCTCTGGAAGTTCAGGTTGTGAAGAAGACGTTCATAGCAGGAGAGGAGAAAAAGGCACCAAACCTGGTTGCTGGAGAAATCCTATCCTTTTTCACTCGAAACAATTTTGTGGTGACCGATAGAGGAGAGACCATCACGTAAGCTCACCAATTACTTCTAATCTCATCGAATTGTCAATAGTGAACTGTGAAATGCACCATGAAAATGTTCATATTAACGATTCAATAAAACTATTGAAGCAATTATGGTTTTAGAGAGTGTGTGTTAAACATGCTTTCGTTCTTTGATTGGTAATATAGGTTTGAAGGAATAATGGTACCAAATAGAGGTCAAGCGGCATTGCTCACTTTCTGTACTTGCATCAGCCTAGCGAGTGTCGCCCTTGTTCTCACCATAACAGTTCCCGACTTGGGGAACAATTGGTTCTGGCTCACCGCCTTGAGTCCATTGGCGTAAGTATATGGACTCTATGAATCATCATAACCTACGGTATGTTTGGATTGAAGCTCTGATCCACTCACGTCTATGTGCAGGGGAGCCTATTACTGGAAAAGAGCATCGAGGAAAGAGCAGATAAAGGTGAAGATGATCGTAGGGGATGACAAGAGCTTGTCAGAAATTGTTGTTCAAGGAGACGACCAACAGGTTGAGGAAATGAGGAAGGACCTTAAGCTGAATGAGAAAGGGATGGTGTATGTTAAGGGAATTTTTGAGAAATGATGGAAAATAATCAATGTGTTTTCTTGTATTAACAGTGGCTTCACTCCACCTGCTAATTTATGCATATAATGTATGTAATGGAGCACCAGGGAATTACAAGTGTTGGAGAAGAGATTTTTGTTGTTGAAGTTCTTGCTCTCTATATCTATGTATTTCATGGAAATTTTGAGACATATTAGATGGATAATGGCAAAAACATGTCACATTATGACATTTTTGAAATGAATTGTTGTGTTCACTGTTCACTATTTATAAAAACGTGTTGTAATTTGTAAACCTACTTTTCTTTTACCGAACCAAAGTCATATCTTGTCCTCAAGGGAATATCCTAACGGTTCATCATCACATTTCTTCTTTGACGAGTCTACCCTTTTCAATTTCTCCGGTGAGTTCAACTGTGAATTTTGAAAAATGCCCTTCAAAATCCCAAAAGTAGAGTTGACAGAAAAGAAAATATCTTTTTTATATTTAAGTTATTTTTTTAATCAGTAGGGCAATTGATTACCTTTTACTACATATTGCAAGAAAAAAGAGAGCAAGTTCACACACATTTAGTTATAACTCTAACTCGCAGCAATTTCTTCAAGCAACCAGAGGCTAAATAAAATAAATAATTGGAATGACGATAGCATAAATTACCAATAGTCTGGTATTATCAAGCTTCAAGAGCAATGTGCTCTTGGAAAATGTCACTTATTCAGAACTCAAAATTCAAGCAACAAACAATTTTCCAACCAGAAGAGCTGGAAAGTGAAGTATCTGCAACTCTTCAACATTATCTGATTAAGGTATATAACCCAAAAAATACCCAAAAAATACGATCCCATGATCGATTTGAAGGAACTTCTGTGGTTCTCAACCAATGAGTAGCTTGTTCTCATTCAAGAAGCTGTAGGTGGGCACCTCGAGATTGTATGGCGCAGGTCCTTTACGGATCCTACCAGAGATGTCGTAGTGCGAACCATGGCACGGGCAAAACCATCCACCATAGTCACCGGCATTTGGCAAGGGGATGCAACCCAGATGAGTGCAAACCCCGATCACGACGAGCCATTCTGGATCCTTGACCCGTGATTGGTCCTCCTGTGGGTCGCGAAGAGATCCCAAGTCAACACTGTTGGCCAGCTTGATGTCATCCTCAGTCCGGCGCCTGATGAAGACTGGCTTCCCGCGCCACTTCACTGTCACGGTGGTTCCTGGCTCGATACTGGAGAGGTCAACCTCGAGGGACGCCAGCGCAAGAACGTCCTTACTCGCTGACATGCTCAGCACAAACTTCAGGACGAGGAGACGGATCAGTGACGCGTACACAAACCTCCCGCCTGTCAAAACAAAATACGCAAAAGCTCGCTTGCTGGGGTCGCCTGGCGGGTAACGCTCGTGGTTGTATTCGTCATAAACTATCTTCGATGTGGGGTTCTTCATAGCAGCCACGGTTGGAGGGAAATCCGAAATTAGGCTGTTTTCATCTTTTGGAATGAGGGACTCGGAAGCAAAACCTGGAAAAAGAAAGACAGTCAGTGACAGAGAATGACATCTTGCATCACAGTTTCAACAGAGCACCATGTGCAGTATACAAATAAATAGCCATATCGGTTATAAAACAGAACAAGATCAACGAATATTTATTATTTCTTCATTGTTTGAAATATTTTCTGGCAAGCAGACAATACTATCGAATCTTCAAGGCGATAGATTTCATTATTTCATACCACATGGTTCAATAACAATCGACATGATGCATTAACTCCTCCAGTCCAATTACTTACACATTCAAGGTGTTCTATTGGATTGACAAAACTCTCAAATTCTCAAGGCGCAGATTTGAGGTTGTTAGGACTTCACTTTAGGATAATAACTCATTCACACAGAAAAGAAATAATGAACCAAACACAAATGTTTCAAATCCATCAAATTGTGCATTATGAATGGAATTCATGTCACACCTAGAAAATGTTAATTAACGATAATAATGGGATAAGATATTGATGGATAGCCAAACTAGATTACAGTACAAATGCTCCATCTTTCTATGCTAGTTCTTGCATCACCAAAAAGAACACCAAACAACCTTAAGGGCTTGTCCATTCACTATTCCCATATATTGGACAACAGTGAGGGATAAAAACAAGTAGCACAACAAAAAGCATGAACCTTTTACCTATCAGTATAGAGTAGAAATGAAACTATTTCCTCAGATAGAGTGACATAATCAAAAACATAGAAACAAACCATATATCACCAAAAATTATAAATTCAGTGGCACACCCTGGTTCAAATCAAAGCAAGTTCATATTCCTTACGAACACACAATCAACACCAATAGATTCCCATTTCCAATTAACATACAATCAACACCCATAAAGGCCCAAACTTTATAATGTCAATAGCAAAACCGTTGCCCCAATCAAACCAGCTACTAGTCTTCATTAATCATTACACAATCCTAACATAAATGAAACTAAGAAGCTTCCAATGATTTCATAACTGTTCCAAAACAAAAACACAACCAACACCAATAAAGGCTCAATCTCAAACCGAACAAATCAAGAGCTAAGCAAAAAACACGAAACAACCGCAAATCCAACCAATGAAAACAAGCGATCTAAAAAAGCCAGAATCAATCAATTGACCAATCCATTACCTCTGTGAGGAACATACAAGTCGCGCCTCAAAGCGAGGGGATCGAAGGAGGAGGCGGATCTGGCGTCACCGGAGGAGGACGAATCGCCGCCACCGTTGATCAGGCTCCGGGACGCGACGGTGGAGGGAGCGCCATGGACGGACCTCCATGGAGATGGAGATAGAGACCCAGAGAGCCTCCTCGCAGCCGCTCTCAACATGCTTCGGTTTTTGGGGCTTCCTGTGGAGAAAGAGAGACGAAGAAGAAGACGATCTCTGCTTTGTTTTGTTGTGCTTGTGCCCTTCTCGTTCTCGCCTCCGCGATATCATGAGATTTTCGTTTCTACTGGGCCGTACATGGGCCTACCGCAGCCCAACTGAAAATAGAGATTGGGTTGAGACTGGGATTTATTATGACCGTGGCCTATTGGCCATCCGACACGCCTTTTCAAAAAAATAAAATAATAAACAAAGATCTGATATGATGTGTAATAACTATCCATTTTGAAAAGGAAAAAGACCAGGAAAACTGATTCTCTACAGCGCATCCCCACGGTAACACCCAATACCCTCCGCGTGATGTGATCAGATTAATCTTGAAGCGTGACCAGTGACGATTTCGAAATCAGACACGGCATGTACGTGTAACCGCGGCGCAGAGGATTATTCGTCCCACGCCCTTCTCCTGCTGCAAGATTGATAGAGAGAGGGAGAGACCAAAAGCCGAAGCGGGAAGCAGACAATTTCCGAAATCGTCGCTTCGCTCTAATTTGCATTTCGATTCTATTTTTTTCTTTCTCAGTCACTTCCTCTCCATCGCCTCTTCGTCGTCTCCGGCGAAACCCTAGCCCTCTCGATCGTCGAGCAGGTTTGTTTCAGTTTCTCTGTGGCCTTCTCTGGTACTGATTCTGAGTTCGCTCTTACTGATTTTTTTTCCGATTCTTCAGGTCGGTGAGTTTCGAACTGTACAATGGTGGAGAAATCGCCGGAGCGCGGTGATTCTGTGAAGAGCGCGATTTCGAACGGCGAGCTGAGTCCGAAACCTGACGGTGTGGAGCCACATTTGGTGGTTCCGGAAGGTTCTCCGGCGAAGCCGAGGAGGAGTAGTGCCAGGATCCAGAGCATGCAGAGAGCGGAGGAGCTTCGCTGTAAGAGCCAAGTGGAGCTCTCAGATGGAGAGGAGGAAGATGTGGAGAGGAAGAAGAGGAAGAGAAATGGCTACGCTCGGAGGAATGGGATCAGCCGGAAGAGGTCTCAGTTGTCAGAAGGTGTGGTCGAGAATAATGCTCCGGCGAAGTTAGGGTTGGGTGTGGAGGCGGAAGTTGCAGAGGTGAAGGAGGTCCCGGCAAGTCTAGGGTTGAGTCAGGCGGAGACTGACGGTGACACTGTTAATGGTGGTGGTGATGTTGTTACTGGAAATGGCACAGAGAAGAGTGACTATGCGAAGGTGAAGGACACATTGAGGCTTTTCAACAAGCATTATCTTCAGCTTGTGCAGGTATCTATCTCAAAGCATGTGTATCAACTTTTGTTATTTTGCTGGAAAAGTATGAACATACTTTTTTTCTTAGCGATCTGTTTTTTTGTTGTCTGTAATTTCAATGTTGTTTGTAGGAAGAAGAGAAGCGATGTAGCAAAGAGGAGCATGAACAAAATAACTCCAAAATTTCAAAACCGAAGGTGGGTTCAAAGATAGTTGTTCATTACTTTTGTTGCAGCTTGTTTTATATGACATGAAGTTGAGGAACTGATGATTGTTGTTCACAACGTTGAACATAACAAGCCAAAATTTTCAAAATTGAAGGTGGGATTGAAGATATGTGTGACCATTACTTTTGTTGCAGGTTGATTTATATGAAGTTGACGAAACAATACATGTTTGTGTATAGTGTTGGGTATTGTTGTGTATCGGTATGGTGTAAATGGTTCATTATGCCCCATTTAGAATGTATGATATCGGATTTATGCCACGAGGGTGATAGGCTTTCCATACAGGAGGATCATTGGCTCAAAATGTGTTGAAAACAATGCAAAGAATTAATCAGGAACCCTGGGTTTTATAACTCAATACTTGTCATGGACTTACTTCACACTGACTACATGTAGAGTTGGGGTTGGGCCATTGTCCTTATGGCCAATCCTAGTCTTACACAGGCTCTTTGTTAGTCATTTTCATTCATCTCATCTTATAAAAGGAGACCAATGACGCCTTAAACTTGAAGACTATTAATTGGCTTGTCAGGTAAAGTGGTAAACTCAAATTAGGAAACAAACTTTAAGATATGAGATCCTAATTTATATACAGAAATTGCTAATTGATTCGTATTCTTTATACTACTCTACTTACTATATATATTAATCATGCTCATCTAATCCAAATTGACAGTCAAACCCATGGTAAAAGTAATACTAATTGTTCTACAATCTTAACTTGCTCCAATTTTGATATGTTTAGTTTGTTAATCAAAAATATATAATTTGAAGCAATATAAAGGGCAAATCTGACTATCACATAATAAACTTGATGCCATTGGAAGTTAAGCGCCTACTTAGATAAGAGTGGAAAGATACTTTTTAGTGACAGTTTGAGCCAATGGGAAATAACATATTAATTATAGCATATGGATGGCTCTAATACCAATGTAAACTTGAAGGCGTCTTAATATATTTTATACACGATTTACCTATTTACTGATACAATAACTCCAACTAGGAAAAAACTGTAAGAGATAAGATCTTTACTGATATACAACAATCCCTAACTGTTTCCTATTTTCTACAAAACAAATTAGCTTTTAATACTATAAGTTGCTATTTGCACACATTTCCTTATATTATTGCATTGTACAAATTTGTTCAGAAAGGAAAATCAAATGACCGAGAAGTTACAAAGAAGATGAAGCAAACTGACTTGAAAGCTATCACAGAGGTAAGTCATGATTTGAGGTAGATTATCTTTTATATGCATCAACTTGTAGTTCACTTGCATTTCCTTACAAATTTGCGCAGGCAGGAAAATCAAACGAAGGGGATGTTAAAAAGAAGGCAAAGCGACCTGATCTGAAGGCTATCACAAAGGTAAGTTAAAAGTTTGGTGGGCTATAATAGTAATATGATGTAATACTTCCTACAATACTTGGTGATTTGCACTATCTATATGGAAGAATTTTACAAATAATTGGAAGTGTTAGTCATATGACCTTTTTTAAATAAATATTTTGCAGATGATGGAGACAAATACTATACTGCATTCCAAGAAACAAATTGGTGAAATTCCAGGTTGGGGATCTTCTTGCAATATAACTGTTTTTTTTGTTGGCATATCATGCTTTAGTAATATTTTTCTTTTCTTAAATATGCAAATACACATATCTACTTATTTAATTGTTATTCTAAATTTTCAATACTTGGAATTTTTTGAGTTCTGGAGATCCATTTCCTTATCAGCAAAAATATTTTTGCAGTTGATAAATTTGCTCTGTATGATAGGTATCAGTGTTGGTCATCAGTTCTTTTCCCGGGCTGAAATGGTGGTTGTTGGTTTTCATAGTCACTGGCTGAATGGCATTGACTACATGGGACAGTTATACCAGAAGGTAATACATATTTTTGCTAGTGTTGAGTCGCATGGTGGAATATCGAGCTGAAAGTAGTCCACTAGGATTCGAACACTAGATCTCATAGGAGATGGTGTTTGCCTTGTCCAACTAGGCCAACCCTATTGGGCATTAAATATGGTTTTGTTGTTTTTAGAGTAATTTTATCTTGATATAATGTAGTTATTAAACTTAGTGTATATGGATTTATTTATTTTTTGACAGGCGAGAAAAGGTTTTTACAGAAAATAAAAGAATTGGGGCTAAATCTCATTAATCACTCAATAGCCAACAAAAGCTGACACATGTAAATGTGGAAATGTTTATATAGAAAGCATAATGTCATGAACATGCAAAATTAATATTAACTTAGTCAATTAATTTAGTCATATCAAGTTCTAAAATTCATTAATGCCCCAAATGCCCTAGGTTTTTCAATCGCACATCAAGAAGACTATTATTATCTTCCATGTTTTCTCCTTGGGCCTACAATAAAGTAAATACATTGACAATGATTTTTAAATGACTTGTGTCTTAATGGTCAACAACAAAAGTAAGAACAATCAGAAATGTCTTTCATAGATAAATCATGGTCTAAGCCTGCTATATGGATTATACTGGTTTTAGTTTATTTTTGGTACTAAATATACAAATTTATAAACTGTCTGTTTTAATTATATTTGATGTATTAAAAGAAAATCTACAAATAGTAATGCTTATGTGGAATTTTGCAGGAATACCGTCAATATACGTTTCCCATTGCAGTAGCCATTGTTTTGTCAGGCATGTATGAGGATGATTTGGACAACGCTGATGATGTTGTATACACTGGTCAAGGTGGACATGATTTACTAGGAAGTAAGCATCAAATAGGGGATCAAAAGATGGAACGTGGCAATTTAGCACTTAAGGTCTGCTGCTCTTTAATTATTTGTTGTACGCGTTTTGTAAAACTGTGGCCTATATAATCTTTGTTCACACCTAAACGTTCTTTTCTTTTTATGCTAGCGGGGTATTACAATTTGCTTTTCCGAGTGCATTAATTCTGAGTTTCTAGTCCACATGGCTATATGATACCAATGCTATTGAAAATGTTCAGTACCCAAATTTATTAATTACTCCTTGTCATATCCTTTTTTCACTTGTTTACCAAAGCTTACTTGGCCAAATGGTCAAGCACTTGAACTTGATCCTAGTGACGAGGGTTCAAGTCCTAACTTCTGTTGGGCCTCTCTCTCTACCAACTATTGTTGGGTCAAGTGGCAAAAATAGAGTTCCCTGCTTCAGAAAGGAGGTCTTCGGCCCAAATCTTTTAGCATGCTTAGGTTTTATATTCTTTAAATATATACATGTGTACTGCATTGTGTGAATTTAGCCATATATGAATCCATGTGTTAATTGATTGCAGAACGCCATGGAGCAATCTGTGCCGGTCAGAGTAATTCGTGGCCATATTTCTAGAAGTAGCTATTGTGGCAGAGTGTACACATATGATGGGTTGTACAAGGTTATTATCCCTAATTCTATATCATATTTCAAGTATTGGATATCTATGGTTGTATAGTACCAGCTTGACATCATGTCATCTTTTCAAGTTTTTTAGAGAAATTTTTGTAAACAAGGTTTTTCTTTCCATTTTCACAATACCATTTCTCTGTGGTGGTATGCATGGCACAATCTATACTTGGAGGATTTAGCGTGATCTACGAGATTATGATGTCTTTTTATTGTTTCTTTGTGCTGTCCAGTTATCTGCAGTAGTTCATCTTAACGATTTCTGTCAAAGTTTCAGCAATCTCAGTAGCAATAGGCGATGCCTTCTGGGTGTTTTCTTCTTGATATAATTCAATGATTGTCTTAAGTTCCTCAGCTCTATTAGTCTCAACTTTATTTTGTCTTTGATTTGCATTTCAAATTCCAAGAGAAAGTACTGCAGCTTTTGCTGTGTAATTATTGTTCATGATTTTGTTTGTGATCATATGAATCTATTGAACCATTGCTCAGCTGTAGTTTTTTTTCCTTTTTTAAAACTTAGAATAACAGAAAAGAAGCAATATCTCTTGCTTATCATGTCCCATTAATGCTATAATTTTCGAAGGATGGTCCTTTATTTTGATCATGCAATATGGTGGTAATACGTTTGTAGAAATAGTGAATTTTGTTTTTTTACTTCTCTGAAGGTTGTTAAGTATTGGGCGGAAAAGGGTCTTTCTGGGTTCACCGTCTTTAAGTATAGCCTAAGGCGGCTGGAGGGACAGCCAATTCTGACTACAAATCAGGTTTGCACGTTTCTCATCTAAGCTCATTTCAAGTCTCAACTCTTCACCACTAGCTATATTGTCTTTTGTGTACTACACTTTTGGCTGCAGGATCCATAGTTGGCAGAAAAGTTCATATTGTTTCATAAAAGCTTTGAGTTTTCTTTCGATTTTATATTAAATTAATTCTAAATCATGCATTGCTGCGATAAAAACATTCGTTGATAGTGACACTGACATTATTGGCTTTTAAACTGAAAGCATAATAAGATGTTACTAGTTATACTGTCCATGTGAAGGTTTTTTCTCTTACACTTTTTTAACTCGTCACAGGTGCACTTTACTAATGGCCGAGTTCCGGAATCAGTTTCGGATGTACGCGGGTAAATGAAGAACTGCATTAGTTATTTTTTCTCTCTTATGATTTGTATTTACAAACACTAACAAAGTTCTTCTTTGTCTGTGAAGTTTGGTGTGTGAGGACATTTCTGGTGGTCTAGAGGAGTTACCTATCCCTGCAACCAATTTAGTTGATGTCCCACCTGTTCCACCCACAGGCAAGTCTATACGCTAGAAATTCTCTTTTTTAGTAGATTTGAAACAAAAATTTTGAGAAGCCAACATCTGAATAATATTTTCTTGGTAAATCTTATGTGTGTTCTTTTGATGGCTTTTATGCTCGGCATGTGAATTGGTAATCTATTTATTTAGGTTCCACTTATCGTAAGGCCATCAAAGTTGCTCCTGGTGTGAAGATTCCTTCTCATGCAACTGGGTGCAATTGCATTGGAACATGTTATGATTCCAAAAAATGTTCCTGTGCAAGACTTAATGGGTCCGACTTCCCATATGTGCTTCGAAATGGTGGACTGTGAGTAGTTATGTTCTAATTTGCATCATGAACCTGCTAAGTTATTCCCTCTTCTATATTTCTTAGAACCTGCCGTTTATGTTATCTTTAGATTAATTGAAGCCAAAGATGTCGTCTATGAATGTGGTCCCGGGTGTGGATGTGGACCTGACTGTGTCAACCGGACTTCTCAGAAAGGGATAAGACATAGACTTGAGGTTATATTTTAATTGCTAATGGCCGAAGTATCGATTTTGGGCTCCTACTTGTATCTGTCTTTAGATATTAAGTGTTTGGTTCCTTATTCCAGGTATTCCGTACTCCAAAAAAAGGATGGGCTGTCAGATCATGGGATTTTATTCCGGCCGGGTCACCGGTTTGCGAGTATGTTGGAATACTGAGGAGAGCGGATGATGTTGAAAGTGCCACAGAAAACTATTTTATTTTTGACATTGATTGCTTGCAGACAATGAGAGGTCTTGAGGGAAGAGAGGTACTTCTATGCATTCTTATACTTGTATCTCTGCAGGTTACTTGATTTGAGTAAGGGTATATAAAACAACAAGTTTTTGCCATTTTCCTTATAATTTTTTTGCATGGAACTTATATACTAAACTTGTTTTTGATTTTAAATTAAATCTTTTGTATTCTTAACAGAGGCGCTCAAAAAATGCAACCTTGAATGACCTGGACGGTCCTATTGACCCGAAGTCTGAAAGCGGGCCAGAGTATTGCATTGATGCTGGTTCAACTGGAAATGTTGCCAGATACATCAATCACAGTTGTGGGCCTAATCTCTTTGTCCAGTGTGTTCTAAGCTTGCACCATGACATGAAGCTTGCTCGAGTGGTGTTATTTGCTGCAGACAACATCCCTCCTTTGCAGGTTATACACTTTTCTCTCTCTGCTCTCCCAAAAGATTGCACTCGAAATCATAACAAGCAGTCAAAATAAAATAAAAAAGTAATCAAGAACATCAAGAATTTACATGGTTTGCTGACAATGTATCGACTATGTCTACATGCAGAATTAATAAATCTTATTAGAGAGAGAAATGGTACACAATCACCAAATTATTTGGTTAGGCTACAATAGTGTAGACCTAGACACTTGATCACTGTAGCATAATGTTGGGCATGAGGCCTCTTTGCGCCCCGTACCCAGACTCACTGACCTATATTTGAGACCATCGTAGTGACTAATCCCAATGGGTCCATAATTCATTCACGGTTCAACTTATGGAAAGGCATAGATAAATTCAAGGAAATATGCAATTTTACTTGGGGTGCCTCCCAAAAGCGCATTTCTTGAACACCTTTAGCTAGACGGGCCGAGCCACCACTAGGAAGCTCGACTATGAGCAGGATCACCATCCTCTCGTCCACCAACCTCACAAATCAAAATTTTTAGTTCCCTGCCTATGCGTCCGAAGGAACACTCCATAATCTCCAACATCTCAAACCTATCACTGAGACCATCGTAGTGACTAATCCCAATGGGTCCATAACCGATTCAAAGGCATATTCAACACTCTTATGTATGTTACTGTCTGGAGCATTTCTTTTATTTGCTAAGTTCTGAAAATGTGATTACTGAACACATTTTTCTACGGACATGATTGTTATTTGCTTACATTCTCCTCTTCCATGATAAACTTGTATATATCTAACTCTTATACTTGTGGATAAATCCAGGAGCTGACATACGATTATGGGTACGCCCTTGACAGCGTGTTGGGTCCGGATGGGAAGGTGAAACAGATGGCATGCTACTGTGGTGCAGCAGATTGTAGGAAGCGCATGTTCTAGAAGACCCCTCCGCAAGGTATATTTTTTGGGATGCCCTACAAAAATAGATAGGTTACTGAATGTTTAATGGGGCAGCCATTTGTTCTGGAAATTCAGTCATTGAAAGAAACTTATTTATTTGAAACTGCAGCTCTTGAGAAGTGTTAATAGACAAAGTTTAAGTTTCCTTTTGATCGATGTAATGACTCGTACTGGAAGAAAGCTTTGTTTTGGAAGTGAACATCTATAATTGTGCTTGTTATAATCGAGCCGAATTCGAGGCTGTAAATAGGTTGATCCTTTTAACTCTGGGTAAATATTTGGTTTGTGCTTGTTATAATCGAATTCTGGCCGAGTAGACCTATTGTACATTTGTCCGACACTGTTATTCAGGCCTATTCGTACGGTCAGTCGGTTACATGTCCCTTCCTTGTTCCTATATTAACTCCTCCCTCCCGATCCCTAACCCCGTAACTTTTGCTACTTACAGTCTTACACTATCAGACAGCGTGTGCAAGCGATGTTCCATCTCATAAACCCTAACCCCCTTTCCCCCCAAACCCGACCCCTACTTGTTCCATCTCACACACACACGAGCCCTCTCTCTTCTATTTATAGCCTCCAGAGTTGACTCGGTCAATGCTGAGGTGTTGCTGACGTGTTCTCGTCCAATCGCCTCCGTCCACGTGGCGCTTAGTTGACATCCTTGCTGAGCTGGCCCGCCGAGCTGGTCTTCTCCTCCAAGCTCCTGCACATCGTTTTATTCTTCCCTATGTACAATATTTACAATCCTGACACCTTCAATCTGTGGGACAACTCGCAAGGAGGCAAGATGTGAGCGAAGAGTTACAAGGTTAATGTGCTCGTGGTGTTTGGAGCACGATATTTATGTGAGGCAATTGACTTGCACGTCAAACTAAGATCAAGACACAGCTAGTGTTGATGGCTTTCCACCCGCACATGGCAATATAGTATATACGATATGCTTATAACGTATTGTGGAGTGTAATATGCAGAGTGGAGAATGGAGACAGATCGATAAGGTTGAACGTGGACTGACCCTTTGGTGCTCCCATGCTGTGTTTGATTACATACACTATACAGGAGAATTCATTTTAGATAACATTCATACTAATCTCTTCGTGCTCAAAACATAGTGACAATAAAAAATATGTCTAGAATATGCGTAAACTGGAATATGAAATTGATTTTCTGACTTCTAATTCTCAATTGAAGCATCACTCAACTTGACCAACCAGACAAGCCACGAGGGGCTCATTTGTTTTATGTTCTATCCAAAAAGGTCCAATATATGCATGATGCATATTATTGACGATAATATTGGTTTTGGGCTCTATAAACCACAAAGCTACCTATACCTTTCTTTATGATGAAACTTTTTTTTACAGGGTAAATATTGAAGCCTATTGGGCCAATCGGATTTATTTTGATTCCCAATGACCCAATCGAATATGGGCTGATTCGTGCAAAGAGTGGTCTATTGAGACAATCAGATATGGGCTCATGCTCATCTGGACCCATCAAGCGTGCTGACAAGGCGATACTGCCTATGATGGAGATGTTGCTTTTGTTTCTTCAAGCAATATGGATAAGATGACATGATTTAAAATGAGAGCGCCCCTGTCAATATCATCCTAACAAATTATTATACATATATTTGAATAAAATAATTTTGTATCATATTCTGTATAAAATTATTTAGAAAATGAGTATGATTACTATTATGATTTTAGATTTAAAAAAAACATTTATGGATGTAATTAGTAGATATTAATCTTCAATTTGTTTTTGAACTTATTAAAATTATTGTTGATTGACCTGTTCATAAATCAGATAGACATAATATACAAAATAATTTTATGTTTATTAATTTTTATTGACTTATTAAAATGATATATATAAGTAACAGAAAATAAGGAAAATGACATATGTAAACTTTGTTTTTGTGTAAAATGTAAATATTTTATTAAAATAACAAAATTACTCTTAAAATTAATATATTTAATTATACAAATTTTAGTTAAAAACAAAAACAGATAAATTTTGATCGTTGGGTTGAGTGTAGTCTTGAGAATCAGAGAGACAAAATAAAGCGGGTGTTCATTGACATTTGGCAAGAGAGAGGGAAGAGCCATTTCTACGCTTCCTTCTCCGACTATGTTTTGACTTGCGAGCGAGCTCTCTGCAACTCCCATGGCGATCTCTGCTCTCTTCGTCTCCGTCTTCCTCTTCCTCGCTACTCTTTTCTCTGTAAAATCGGACTTCATAGCTTACAATACCACGCCCAGGACCGTTCCTGGAAAAATCAATGTCCACCTGGTCCCTCACTCGCACGACGACGTTGGCTGGTTGAAGACCGTCGATCAGTACTTCGTCGGAGCTAATAATTCGATTCGGGTACTCTATGATCTGTAGTCGAGGGCTTATTGTAGGTTTTGGCTGATTTGGGCGTGGTTTGGGGCTTCTGAGTGACCGATTTTGAGTTTCTATATGTGCAGGGAGCTTGTGTTCAGAACGTGCTCGATTCCATGATCTCTGCGCTGCTGGAAGATAAGAATAGAAAGTTCATCTATGTGGAGATTGTGGGTTTCTTCTTAAATTTTCCCTTAAGTTCACATTGTTGTTGTTGCTGTTTTTTAAGAAAATTATTGCCAATTTTGATTGATTTGATACGGAGAGATTGTGGGTCATGCATGTGTAGTGTACATTATATGTTCACAGTCTTGATTTTGTTTTCATTTGTTGGGTAATTTGATTGAATTCATGTGATTTTGTGACATTCTTAGTTTATATTATTGAATTTTGTGAGTTTAGGGGTAAATCTGATTGGTTTGTTCAGGCCTTTTTTCAAAGATGGTGGAGACAGCAAAGCGAGGCTATGAAGGTGAAAGTGAAGGAGCTTGTTCGGACGGGTCAATTAGAGTTCATGTGAGTGACGACCTGTTCACTGCATGATCAGTTGGATGAATGTAGATTATGGATGCTCTAGTAATTTCGTTGTGTTTTGATTTTAATAAACAATTGACTTGCTAATTAGTTCTTTACTTGATATCGGGCTTTGAAGAAATGGGGGTATGTGTATGCACGATGAGGCGACTCCGCATTATATTGATTTGATTGATCAGACGACTCTAGGGCATCAGTTTATAATGAAGGAATTTGGCCAAATTCCTAGAGTTGGTTGGCAAATAGACCCCTTTGGCCATTCTGCTGTTCAAGCCTACTTGCTTGGTGCTGAGGTACGTGTTACAAACACTTGCATTGTATTTTTCTTCATGCTAACATCTTCCAGCTTACAAGGTAAACGTGGAAAATCTCTAATATTTATTCAAGTTTTTGCAACATTCTCATATCCTACATTTTATTTGCATTATATCTGTACTAGGGCATGAACTTGATTAGCATGTACCTGATATTTTGCTGCAGTTGGGATTCGACTCACTCTTTTTTGCCAGAATAGACTACCAAGATCGAGCTAAGCGACTAAGAGAGAAGACTCTCGAAGTGGTGTGGCAGGGTTCTAAATCATTAGGTTCATCTTCACAGGTATGAGTTGAAATGCCTGCTTCTCTGAACTGTGGAGCTGTTGCTGTATTGTATAGAATGATTAGAATTTATATTTTCAACCATTTATTGATTACAATCTGTTTTCTGGAAGCAGAGTTGTTAAATTATTGATTGACCATCTATTACTTTGCAGATATTCACAGGTATATTTCCGAGGCACTATGACCCTCCCGATGGTTTCGTGTTTGAAATCAATGATGTATCTGAACCTATTCAGGTGACTTGTAGACTATGTGGGACATAATGTGAATAAACTGTTCTTGGAAATCCTAATTTTACGTTATACATATTTTTTTTAATTGAAGGATGATACACAACTGTTTGACTATAACGTTCAAGAGAGAGTCAATGACTTTGTAGCTGCTGCTATAGCACAGGTAATTTTGGAGTATATATTCTATCACAATTCATGGACTTAGAATCATTCCAGGCTGAAGCTCCTTCTTATCTTTTTTCTAGGCTAATGTAACCAGGACAAATCATATAATGTGGTGCATGGGAACAGATTTTCGTTATCAGTATGCTAATTCATGGTTCAGACAGATGGACAAGTTCATTCATTATGTCAACCAGGTACCATATTATGGAAGTCTTAACGGATGAGTGAATTCAAATATAGCATGCAGTGCATTTCTTAATGTTCTGAAGTTTGAAGTTACTGAAATGTTTTTGTCGGTGTACTTACAGGATGGGCGTGTCAATGCTCTATACTCAACCCCGTCCATCTATACTGATGCAAAACATGCAACAAACGAACAGTGGCCTCTCAAAACTGAAGACTTCTTCCCGTGAGTTTTACGTTAACCTCATTTCTGATCATTTCTCACCTTTCTTAATAGACATTCTTCCTTTCAGATATGCAGATCATCCAAATGCATATTGGACAGGCTACTTCACAAGTAGGCCAGCCTTTAAGGGTTACGTCAGAGTGATGAGCGGTTACTATCTGGTAGGATCTTGGATCTATTTCATGCCTTTCCATAGCGATTTTTGTGTCCCATTAGGCTTTTATAGCTTTTCTCAAATCATATATTGCATCTATTTAATTAGGCGGCAAGGCAGCTGGAATATCTCAAAGGCAGGAGTTCTATGGGGCCAAACACTGATTTATTGGCAGATGCTTTGGCAATTGCTCAGCATCATGATGCAGTCAGTGGCACTCAAAGAGCACATGTAGCTGCCGATTATGCAAAGAGACTGTCGATGGGCTACGCAGAGGTGCATACCCAACTGCATTTTTATGTGATTTTTGGTATTGCCGTATTTGGTGCAAAAAATCTGAATCTTCCAGTTGTGATATATGCAGGCTGAGAAGTTGGTTTCCTCTTCACTCGCTTTCTTGACCGGATCAAAGTTAAGTACTGAACAGGGGAGTTCAGTTACAAACTTTCAGCAGGTAATGTATATTCGTTTGTTGAACTCTTTTTGCTCTGCATCACCCTTTGAACTTCTGTATGTTACTCTACCCTCGACCTGAATGTCTACACAGTTTTTCAGTGATTAGGTGTGAATTTTATATTAAATGATGTTCTGGCCTTTTTCAGTGTCCTCTTCTCAATGTAAGTTACTGTCCTGCATCAGAAGTTATTTCATCTGATGGTAAAAGCTTGGTAAGGATATTGTTCATCGTGATTGATTTATCATTAACTCTTAATTAAAGATAATAGAGTAACTATTCCGCAAAAAAAGTGTGATCTCATATAATCATCTCTTTTTAGGTTGTTATCGTCTATAATCCACTTGGATGGAAGAGAAATGAAGTGATACGAATACCTGTAAGTGATCTCGTGGTTCCACCCTATATGATCAGTGAATGCAAGTTAAGCCTCTGCATCATTACGAGGTGTGGTATTAGTTGCATAGAAAATCACGTGCAGGACTAGGAGGGATTCACATTTCTATAGAAACAGTTTGTGGGATGTTCTACAGAAGTGTTTCTCATTTAAGATGATAGGTTTACAAACCATTAGTTAACTGGTTATCAAATACTAAAATATCGTCGAGGGTTATCCTAAATCTGAAGTAACAAACTCAAATGAGCTTATGCTGGTAGGGCCATATCATCAAATGCATGCCTGGAGAAGAACGAGCATCATCATTTCACCCAGAAACTGAAAGATAGATGCTGGCCTAACACAGATAACTTAAATATTTCCAATTTCAAACTGAACGTTTTACAGGTATCCACTAATAGTGTTGCTGTACGAGACTCAGCAGGAAAAGAAATTGATTCTCAGCTTCTACCTATACCAAATGTCACCTTGAACTTGAGAAACCTCCATGTCAAAGCATACTTGGGTGGATCCCCGAGGAATGCTGTCAAGTATTGGCTTGCATTTTCAGCATCTGTTCCACCCCTGGGTTTCAGCACTTACGTTGTCTCAATGACCAAAGGACGGACAGGTTAGCAGTGCTAGCTATATCATTTTCTCATTTTAGTAGGGGCAAACAGGCAATAATGTGTCTCCAGTTATTAGCAAAAAGTACCATTCCTTATCTTTTCATGTACTGGATTCAGGTTCAACTATCTCGACCATAAGCACTTCAGATGAAAGCACAAATAGGACCATAGAAGTTGGCCAAGGAAGCTTGAGGTTAATTTATTCGGCAGATGAAGGGAAACTTACTCGTTATATTAATGGCAAGAACCAGGTATGGGGTTAAAAGTTTATGCCAATGATTAAAATTCTCTGTTAATTGATGTGTTTTCCCCTGGTTTTTTTTTTCACACTATGGTTTGTGAAATAGTATTATAAATAACAGTTAACATATGTGCTGTCATGATTTAAGAACTGAGATTCCTTCCCCGTCCATTCATATTTTCCTTTACAAATGTCTTAACTGGTTAGAAAATATTAATTTCCGACGGTGGGCAGATAACGTGAACATTTTATCCAACCCTTTCATCACTGCAGGTTACAGCATTTCCTGAACAATCATATAGTTATTATTCCGGAAATGATGGAAGCGCTAAAGATCCTCAGGTAGTACAATGATTATCTCGTGTATTTTACGCAGTTAATATCATTCTTCATATCAAACTGTTGGTTCTGATTATGCTCAGGAGTTGATTTCATATTTTATAGCATTTTGAAAATTTGTCATGTATTGAAGGCATCAGGAGCATATGTGTTCCGTCCAAATCTTACGTTCCCCATAAAGTCTGAACACAAGGTAACTGATGCGGTTTCAGACCTGTATGAAGATTTTGTTTTAATAAATGAATACTCGCAAGAAAGTGTCTCACTTACTTGCTCACTTCAGGTTCCCTTGACTGTTATCCGGGGTCCAATATTAGATGAAGTACATCAGCGGCAAAACTCATGGATATCTCAGGTTGTCTACTTGCCACTGTAGTAGATAATATTAATCAGTGCTGCAAATTCTATTATTAAAGTGCCTTTTTTGTATTTTATTTGGAAGTACTAAAATGTGTAGTGCTACAGGTAACTAGGGTATATAAGGGAAAGGAGCATGCTGAAGTTGAGTTCACTGTAAGATCACTTCTCTTGTATTTATATTTATACGTGACTGGGAAACCAGACGTGTTTGGTCTTGACGAGTTTGTCTAAATGATTTTAGATTGGGCCCATACCTGTGGATGATGGAATTGGGAAAGAAATCACCACTCAAATAAAAACAAATATGAAAACCAACAAAACATTCTATACAGATTCTAATGGCCGTGACTTCATTAAAAGGGTAAGTGAATACTTGTCACCCGTCGTTTTGTAAATATTCAATAATGTTGTTTCTAGATTCAGGTGCTGCTTAATAGTTGCTGCAATGATTGATGTGTCAAGGTACTTTCATTATAATATTTTGAAATGATTTGCAGATTCAAGATTACAGGACAGATTGGGATTTGGAAGTGAACCAACCAATTTCTGGAAATTACTACCCTGTATGTTCTTTAATATGAAATCTTGGTTTGCAGAATTCGATCTTGTTAATGAAAGTTCAACAAATGCTATTAGAATTTGATCCCTCATTTAATGCTGACAAAGTTGCATCCAAAGATCCTATGGAGGAGTCTAATGGTTTTGCATAATATCTTATTAAATACAAGTCAACTGCACATAACCTTTTCTATTTCCTTTCTTCTTTTTTTCGTAGATTAATCTTGGAATTTATCTGGAAGATAACGATATGGAGCTCTCAGTATTGGTGGACCGCTCAGTGGGTGGAACCAGCTTAGAAGATGGTCAAATAGAGCTAATGCTTCACAGGTGTGTCATACCTTTCACTGCTTCTTACAGTGAATGTTTTCTGGTTGATTCCATCTTAGTACCATTCATTTGAATGGATAGAATTGATTGCAATGTAATAGTCTCTGATAGGAAGACATTTATTCTCTGCAT
This sequence comes from Geranium brycei, assembly GCA_036897365.1. NCBI lineage: Eukaryota > Viridiplantae > Streptophyta > Magnoliopsida > Geraniales > Geraniaceae > Geranium > Geranium brycei. Next base: position 23,898 of record JAYMTP010000169.1, read on the forward strand.
TATAGGAGGTTACTGCATGATGATGTGAGAGGTGTAGGCGAGATTCTAAATGAAACAGTTTGTGTTCCCGATGGATGCAAAGGCTTAACTGTAAGCGGTCCTTATATCTGCCCCTATTGGTGAAATTTGTTTGACATTCCTTGGCTGAATCATATCATATAGCTATAGATACTACTCTTAATTCTTTTTAGGGAAAATGGCAAAATGATGTTGTATACTATCGCACTTTTGCAAGATGGTGTTATGTACTTTGTTAATGGCAAAAAAGTGATGTGAACTTTGATTTTTTGTGCAAAATGTGTATATTCATACAAAAATGACGAAATTGTCCATGAAGTTAAAAATTCAGATTTTTATAAAATAATTTAACTAAAAAATTAAATTACAAAGTTTTAGTTGAAAAATATTTTTTCAGAAAAAACTTTTTAATTTTTTTTAAATAATTCTTAATTTAAAGAGCAATTTCATCATTTTTGCACAATACACACATTTTGCACAAAAAATCAAAGTTCACGGCTTCTTTTTGCAATTAGCAAAGTACACAACACCCTCTTGCAAAAGTGTGATTATATACATCACGTTTTTGCCATTTTCCCTTATTTTTATTATAGGCACTTACTTATCTTGGAAAGCTCTATAGTCTATACAATGATACTTCACTCCCTCTTTGCTCACGAGGATATTTACATGACAGAGCATTACTGTCATTTTCTCTCATTGTTAGACTACCATTTTACAGATCCAAGGAAAATTTTACCTCAGAATTGATCCCCTGGGAGGAGGTGCCAAATGGCGTCGGACACTTGGACAGGAGATATATTCTCCTCTTCTCTTAGCCTTTACAGAACAGGTGAAAGGAAATTTTTAAGTTTACATGATGGCTCGGGACCCGGAAACTCGTGTAATCATGATCCTTTTTTGTTTGTGCAGGATGGAAGTAACTGGGTAAATTCCCACATACCAACATTTTCTGCGATTGACCCTTCATATGTTTTACCCAACAACGTCGCAATAACAACCCTTCAGGTATGTGTAGGTGTCTTAAATATTAGCTCCCTCGTAATGTGGTCGAGACCTCGTTTTACTAGATTACCCTGTAGCTTTTCATTAGTTTCTTTATCTACTCCGTCTAAAATCTGTTGTTTTGTGGATATGATAGGAACTAGAAAATGGAAAAGTACTGCTTCGGTTGGCTCACCTATATGAGGTTTGTGACTCGTCTGTTGCTTTGCTTTTATTTCATATAACTGTTAGTGCAAATAGTATTTTTTTTGGACAGATCTCGAGTACATACTACCGAGCCTAGCTCTTTCCTTGATATAAAATAATGAAAAACGCTCCAATTTAGTCCCAAGTTTGGAAAAATTCTCTCAACTTAGTCCTTGCAGTAACGACGAGATAAACTCATAACCTATAGGACTATTTTGGGACAATTTCCAGAAATAATGCCCTCTCATCTGAATTCATATTCTGATGGGTGTTTGATATGAGTGTGCACAGGTTGGAGAGGACAAGGACTATTCTGTTACGACAAATGTGGAGATGAAAAAGCTATTTCCAAACAAGAAGGTGAGGACATTAAGAACAATGTCTTAACTTGTCTAATTGCTTGACAAACATGAACTGTGTGACTTGCGTCTGAATCTTTTCTTACTTTTAGTCTCCGTATTATTTCTTTTCTTCAGATAAGCAAAGTAACTGAGACGAGCTTATCTGCCAATCAAGAGAGAGCCCAGATGGAAAAGAGAAGGTTGGTTTGGAAAGTAGAAGGGTCCGCGGGGGAAGAGAAGGCGGTGAGAGGAGGACCCGTTGATCCGGAGAAACTGATCGTGGAACTCGCCCCGATGGAGATGAGAACGTTCTTGATCGACTTCGATTACATCCAGATGAAGCAAGGAGCTTAGAGCTTGGGACTTTGGAACAATGCTCATGAGTAAGTTCTTGTTGTTGTGTTACTATTTTCATGGTCTTTGGACATTAACCTTGTACTGAGTTTCTAGGATGATGTTGTGAATAAAATAGATGTGACCAGTTTGAGTGATGTTTGTGCAATTTATTTGTATTTGGGATGTGGAAACTGGAAAGTGAGCACTTACGGTCTCTTTTGCTTTTCTTAGTTTGTCTGAATGTACACTAAAAGCAGTGAAAGTGGCTCAAACAGTGGAAATAAGCGTCAGTATCAATAATAACCATGTAAAACCCAAAATATTAATTTTAAAAAAACTTTTCATCAAATTTGCAGGACAGTGTCTAAAATGTGTTTTCTTTCTCGGAAATATCAAATATCATTTGTAATAAATATTTCATATTTTCCTTTTTCGGAAATAACATTTTTGTGATAAAATATGTCGTTTATTGAATAAGATCATACGTCATCCAAATTGCAATAAACCAGACAATTCAAGAACCATTTATTATTGCACCATTGCTTATTGGTTAATCCAAACCTCTGGTCTTTTGGATGAGAATCATTGTACAAGCAAAGGACCATTTTTTAAACTTCCAAACCAAGCCAATTAATCATTAGAATGTGGTGTAAGGAAGCCTATACTTGGATGGGACCATTTGAATCATTGACATTTCAAAATTTTGCCATCATGAAATGTTTGTCTCAATCACTTATTCATGAATAGAAGTAATTACATGTTGATATGTTATGTCACAATTAAAATTAAAAAAATAATAGTTGTGACATATAATTACCCATTTATTATAAATTTAATTTTAATATTCGACTTTGTGTTTTTCTCCTCGCATGTTTCAAAAAACCGTGACTAATTAAATATTTATTTTGAAAAATAAGAACAAAAAAATTGTGACAATGTAAATACCATCTCGTATTAAATTTACATATCTTACCTATAATAACTCAAAACCACACTAATGACAAAGCCACTCCCATTAGTGACTTTGTAGTAGCGTGCACTCCGCGCAAGGGACAGACCATATATGATATAGTGACATTATCTTCTATAATAACCAAAACGCAATCATCCATTTGTGACGGTCTCTTTCATTTAATTAAATTATAGACAATTACATATTAGTATAGGATTATTTTGAAATATAATCAAATTTATTTTCCGAACCAATTTTGTTTATGCCCAATCTAGTTCGATCAATTTTATCTTTGTATGTTGTTTACAATGAAGATTATCTTCTACGAAAATCATTATTAGAGTGTAAAATAAAAATTTATTTTACTAAATTAACAAACTATAGGTCTAATATTATATTCGTTCAGTGAGCTTGAACTTAATTAATTAATTTATAACAACGTGTTTTTATATAGACAATTGTATGCAGATCACCTAACAAAATGCGTTTTGTATATCAGTATATCCAACTTTTATTTATCTTGTTAGCTTACTCAAAATCTATATTTTTGCATCATTCCTAAGCAAGTCGGCTGGTTTGACGAGGAGAAGACAAATTTCGGGAGTTCGAGAACCATCATGCCGATGTACTGATGTGCAAAAATATAAATTTTGACTGAACTAGCAAAATAAAAATATTGAATATACTAATACGCAAAATGTGTAATTAAATGTCCCTCATTGCAATTATCCTATTTCTTATACTCAACCACTTTAGTTCATGCCAAAATAGATGGGTTTTTATTTATTTATATTTTCTCAAAAAAATAATAAATGATTCCGTTTAGGAGCAAGACTTAAGATATGTCCACGTGGACTTGCCAACTAAGCAAGATACCACGTCAGCACCCGATGCTTATCGAGTTTTTGTTAATCTTTGTCAACGCACTAACCACTATCCGAAATCGCTTACTTGTTCATAACTGAAAATGGGAAAATAATAATTCCCATATCTCTCTCTCCCCAATCACTTCTCAACACAGTGACACCCTCTGAAATTTGAAGAAACCACACCTGTAGACCCAAGCTCATGCAATGGCCGATTCTTCTCTGATCTTCCTCTAAACCCTCGTCTCTTCTTCAACCTCTACTTCTTCGCTCTTCACTCTTCGTCTTCTGATTCTCGATAGCCCCTTCAATGGCGATCAAATTGATGGTCTTGTCGCTTCTCTCGGTCCTCTTCACTGTGGATTCGAAGTTTATGGTCTACAACACCTCGCAAGGGGTGGTTCCTGGGAAGCTCAATGTCCACTTGGTTCCCCACACTCACGACGACGTTGGCTGGCTCAAGACCGTCGATCAGTACTATGTTGGCTCCAACAATTCGATTCAGGTCGGTTCTGGGTTTTGTTGATTGTGGTGGGTTTGATTGGTTTGAGCTGTTTGTGACTGTTTTGTTCGGTTTGTAGATCGCTTGTGTGCAGAATGTGCTGGATTCTCTGGTTCCTGCGTTGCTGGCTGACAAGAATCGCAAGTTTATTTATGTTGAAATAGTAAGTATTGGCTGTGGTTTTTATCAATTTTGTTGTTGAGAAAGTGGAGGGTAAGAAACGGTTACTCTAATTTTGAAATAGCAGAACAGCAACAGCTAGGTTATAAAAGCCATATTTTTAGTTGAGGACTGAATTGGTCTTTTTTTTAAGGAAAAAAATTCACGGACCCTTTGGTTAGTTACTTAAATACTTATTCACACTAGATTGACTGACTTTATATATGGGAAGTAGGAGGGCAAAGGAAGTTAAAAGATATATTTAGTAGGGAAATCCTTTTATGTGTGGTTTTTATCAATTTTATTGTGTTTGGTTGCTGAGAAAGTGGAGGACAAGAAACAGTTACTCTAATGAGCACCTAGGTTAAATGGGTTATAAAAGACGCTATTTTTAGTTGAGGAGTGAATTGGTCTTTTTTATTAAAGTTCATTGGAAGTTTAGTTAGTAATTTAAAGATTTAATTCAGGCACTAAATTGATTGAGTAGGAGGGTTAAGGAAAACTAAAAGATAAAATTAGTAGGGAAATCTTTTGTTATCTGGTTTCGTTATTGGCAACGCCATGCTTAAAATTAATATTATTACATTTTTGGCTGCTCAATGGTTATGCAAGATTATCAACTACCTCTGGTACCAAATGCAATTGCTTACACTTTTTCATGATGTAAGATAGGTGACTATTCTTTCTTTATTCACACAGGCCTTTTTCAAGCGATGGTGGAGAGATCAGAGTGATGCTATTAAGCAACTAGTCAAGCAGTTTGTCAGCTCTGGTCAACTTGAATTCATGTAATGCCGGATGTTAATATTTCTTAAGAAATATATTTATCTGTTCTTGTTTTTAGTGTAGGATCAATGCATATTTTAAATTACACTTTACCATAGACGAAAGATTTATTACACTATAGAGCATTCACCACTAACCTTGTCATTTCTCATAGGCATTTAGCTTGCTGTTCCAAATGAATTTCACATGAGTATATATTGTGCCCAAGGACTGATTGGATTGTATATCTAGTACAGTTGTTTGTATCATATCTTAAAATTTTAGATTGATGTTATTTCGTCTATGCAGAAATGGTGGTATGTGCATGCATGACGAGGCAGTGACGCACTACATTGACATGATTGACCAGACCACTCTCGGGCATAAATTTCTTAAGGAAGAGTTTGGCGTGACTCCCAGAATTGGTTGGCAAATCGATCCCTTTGGACATTCTGCTGTGCAGGCTTACTTGTTGGGAGCAGAAGTAATTAAATCCATATTTATCTATTATTTGGGAATATTTCTATTAAAAATGAAGACTTTTATTCAGTCAAGATGAATCAATGGCTGAATAGCTAATTGGTTGAGAGCCATATGAGTGAAACTCTTATGTGCATCTTTTGGTATTGGTATAGGTTGGGTTTGATTCATTTTTCTATGGCCGGATAGATTATCAAGACAGGGAAAAGCGTAAAAATGAGAAGAGCCTTGAAGTTGTTTGGAGAGGTTCTAAGAGCTTCGGTTCAACCGCACAGGTGAAAGGGTTTTGTTTTGTTTTCTTTTAGCATGATGGTGCATGACCTTAACTTCAGCTCTCCTTTCTATTGTGTTCCGTTTATTAGTTCATGCTTTGTGTATCTGTTTTTTTGCAATGTCACAAAAGTAGCTTATGTCTTGTTTCATTTCCTTTTTTTTTTGCAGATTTTTGCTGGTGCATTTCCTAAGAATTATGAGCCTCCACCTGGTGGTTTTTACTTTGAAGTCAATGATAACAACGCTATTATTCTTCAAGTAAACTCCACCTGCATAAGTACTATTAATTTACCATTGACCATATGGATTCTTGATTGTCTACAATGCTAATGCATTGTTTCCATTACAATGAAGGACAATGTTGATCTGTTTGACTATAATGTGCAAGGACGAGTTAATGATTTTGTTGCTGCTGCAGTTTCGCAGGTAATTGAAGAAGTTATTTTGCCTGTATAAAGGTCCTTCAAGTATTATTTTGTTTTTGAAACATAATCCATTTATCCATAGAGTTTCTCTTATTTTGCAAGCAAGAGAGTTTTTTATTTTTCGCTCTCTTCTGTTAGTTCTGTCTGTATGTTTACATATTTCTCTTTCTTGCTGAACTGTATCTTGTCAAGTTCCACTTTGTTTCTCTTTCAATTAGGTTAGATGACGCTGAACAACTCATTTATTTATGCAAGCAAGTTTAGGCTTGTCAGTCCTTACTAGTCGCCATGCCCACTATGCAGGTGTAGATTGTCTGCTAGTGACAAAAACCAACATCGACCAAAAAGAGTTTTGCTGCATGCTATGTATCTTTATCATGATAATTCGGCAAACTCTTAAGAATATACAAGGCCCTATACACTCAAACTTGATTATGGCATATATTTAATCAAATAATAGGTGTAAACAGTGATTATAGGTTTAAATGTTTTCACACAGTATCTTAATAAAGTTAACTTACATCGCCTATTTTGTTCTCAGGCTAACATAACACGAACAAATCATGTAATGTTTACCATGGGAACAGACTTTAAATATCAGTACGCTGAGACATGGTTCCGGCAGATGGACAAGTTCATTCACTATGTCAACAAGGTAATTGTTTCGAATATCCGAACTGATAGTTTATAGTCTGTTTTATATTGTCAGTGTCATCATCATAATCTTTCAGCATATCTCTAGAATTTCTATATGATGGTAGTTTGACAACTTATATCCAACATCATGCCTTTTCTAATGATCTTGTAGTAAGGGAGATTTATAGACTTACTCCACCTAATTATATGGAACAACTGGTGCTGTATATTTGCCAACGTTATAAAAATTCCCGACTTGTCCGACTAGTCCCTGATTAATCCTCTATAATTCCCGATTAATCCTTTAATCCGAGTTATTTTCTGATTAATCCCCAACCTCTCCGACTGACTAGCGCCTAGTGATTTTTACAACACATTATTTGCAGCATTGTTTTATGGCTAAACAATGTCTGTCGTATCATGCATCCATCTATACAGGAGTTCTTAAGGTTTAGCAATTATTTTCCAACATGTATCAAACTTGTTGTAGTTCCGTACTCTTACACCTTTTGCAAGGTTTGATCAATGCTTCTTTATGGCAAAATTAATGCACTGAGGTTAGTGTTAGTCATACTCATAGTCCATTATAGTCTCTAAACTCCCTGATAAAAAAATAATACTCCTTAGGCCTACCTTTCATCGTTGTTGGGGTTTTGTTAAGTTTGGGTGGACTCATGCCTTTTGCATCCCTTAGCTATTCCATATTTGTATGTTCTATTAGATGCCAATGGTTTAATTGGCTTGCTTCTAGGACGGACGAGTCAACGCACTCTACTCTACGCCATCTATATATACCGATGCAAAACATGCTGCAAATGAATCTTGGCCTATAAAGACTGAGGACTTCTTCCCGTGAGTCTAAATCCAATCCCATTATAATCTTTTTCCTTGTAACTTCCTGTTTTTGAGGTTCCTACAAAATTATAACATGCATCAAAACAGTTACGCAGATCGTGAGAACGGTTACTGGACAGGGTACTTTTCAAGCAGACCAGCTCTCAAACACTATGTTAGAGTGATGAGTGGCTACTATCTGGTACAATTCACTTAATCTCCAATTCATTTGAAGGATTGCTTTTTACGGTCAAGTGACAGATTTAAGGTTATAATTTTTCATAATTTATCATGTGATTTAGGCTGCAAGGCAATTAGAATTTTTCATAGGGAGAAGTAAAACAGGACCCAACACAGACTTATTGGGGGATGCTTTAGCAATTGCTCAACATCATGATGCAGTTACTGGTACAGAAAAGCAGCATGTGGCAAATGATTATGCAAAACGACTAGCAATGGGCCATATGGAGGTACATATTTGATTTGGCTCTTACCATTTTTTGAGTAAATGTTTTCTTTTCAATTTGGTGAAATGGCTAACTCATTCGTTATATTTGTATAGGCAGGAAAGGTTGTTGGATCTTCATTTGCATGCTTGACCGAGTCCACACCACTTGGCGGTTGTAGAAAAACATCTTCAAAGTTCCAACAGGCAAAAACATCACGAGCCCTTGCACTTCAATGTTTGAATGGCCTCTGTTTAATTAATTTAAGCCACATTTACTTCCTCAGTTTCCCTTACTAAGTAGCATAAATTTCCACGTAACTTATTGAAATCAGATTGATGGTCACGTGCTTGACTTCTGAGCAATATAATATAGTGAATGCTTGCACTTGCTACCGTTCATCCTTTTCTAGTTCATATGCAATCACTATAGTTCTTGTAGTTTTAGCTTTACCATCTTTAGGGGAGAAGAAATTTGGTCATTTGATAAAAGTTAAGTTTAGTCTGAGGTTTTCTATTGGCTAATTTAATTCCATTTTGGAGTTGGAAAACAATACAACGTGCTAGTAGTCCTTTCCCAGTTTCTCTATTGTTTATCTCTTCCTTTCCCTCTGTTTATTTATTTACCTGTTTATTTTTTTCCAGTGTCCACTTCTCAATATAAGTCATTGCCCTGCATCAGAAATCAATTTGTCTCAAGGGAAAAACTTGGTAAGGGCCATATCTCATATCTATTTGCATTCCTCTATAGTTTTAATGCGTGCCTTTCAAATATATCATGCTATTATGTGTTCTCATCTGTAGGTTGTTGTGGTCTACAATTCACTGGGATGGAAGAGAGATGATATAATTAGAATACCCGTGAGTAGTTCCTTTTCTTATAGTGCTTCAGATCTTGAACTTTGCAGCACTGATTCACCAAACCATGTTGTATTCAGCGGTCCAAGTGTGTCCAATACCCATGAGCAATCCCATTATTGCCTTGTGCTTCAGGTTTTGATAAAATTTCTAAATGGTGCCGGGTGCTGGATATTTAACGTTGAAGTGAAATCCAACTTATATTATTCCAGTTATAGGGAACTATTTCATTTAGGTTATGATGTTGTGATTCAAAGCGACTTATGATCACTACACTTTGTTAAAATCACTTTAATTTCTAAAGCATTAAAAACAATACATTTCAAGTTCATATCAGATTTACTTGGAATCTTTCTGAAAATTCTCATACCATATGATTGGCTACTTGTTTCATTTTTTTTTAATTATATGTCTAACTTGCCACAGGTGATCACTGAAAATGTTGTTGTTCACGATTCCAAGGGAAAAGAAATTAACTCACAGCTTCTTCCTCTAGTTGACTCCTCCGTGGACATAAGGAAATTTTATGTTAAAGCATACTTAGGTAAAACTCCATCTGAGACACCGAAGTATTGGCTTGCTTTTGCAGTGTCCGTGCCACCTCTTGGCTTCAGCACTTACACTATCTCCAGCTCCAATAAGACAGGTTCACTCATTTGCTTGCTATATTCTTTGAACTAATGTTGCTATGTGGGACAAACATGAAATCAATATCTCTATTTAAACTTCAACCCAAAAGCTTAAGCTATTAGGTGGAGTGCCCAACTAGTTTATCAACTTATCAAGTGGTCACTAAATCCTCATTCTTTAATGGCAAAAGGGGCTCTATAACGAGCACCCTTTTGCCATTTTCCCTTCTTTAAATGTGGGACATTCAACACAATCAAAATACTGACTACTCCAAATGATTTGCTTATGAATGCAGGTGCAGCCTCAACTACATCATCCGTACAGAAATATCGAAGAAGTCAAACATATACTGTTAATGTTGGTAAAGGAAATATGAAGCTTACCTTTTCCGGAGATCAAGGCAAACACATTGATTATACTAATGGCAGAAGCTTGGTGAGACCTACATACTAGTTTCTTACTAATTTACATTTTCTTCATGAGTTTTAGCTTGATTAGATGTGTGGCTGATCACATTTATATGGACATGGGTGTTTTGATTAATCTCCTCTTGCGATTTTCCTTGTCACATCTGCCCACCTTCCCTTAAAAGCAAAAATATAAGCAATAGAAATGTAATTATCTGTATAACTCACTCACTTTTGATACCTTCTGAAGGTAAAGGAGAAGGTTGAACAGTCATACGGGTATTACTCCGCGTACAATGGTACTAGTGATAAATATCCTCAGGTAACCATAGTTATACGGGTTTTATATTTGTTTGATTTGAAACTCTAAATGATTATTTAGTTGTATAAGTTTGTGTTTTTCTCTCTTTTTTTACCAGAATGATGGGGCATATATCTTCCGGCCAAATGGAACGTTTCACTTTAAACCTGAAGAACAGGTATGTAGCATCTTCTGAGATACGGTTACATTCAATCATGTAATCACAGTCGACTAAAGTTTTTTTGCCGCAAATCGCAGGTTTCTTTGACTGTTCTACAGGGATCAGTAATAGATGAAGTACACCAACAGATAAATCCGTGGATATCTCAGGTGCCTTTGTTTGTCATATTGTCTTTGGCTATGCTATTCACATCGTCATAAAACTTCTTATTTTGTGTCAGCACAACAAATGGCATGTTTGCTGAATATAAACTAATTTAAAGAGATGACAGTAAGAGTTAATCATGGAAAATGTCACTTAAAGAGCAACTGATAGGCTTACTATTAATTATTTTAATCTTGTAACAATAACTTGGCATGATATGGTGCTATTTTCAGAAGAAAAAATGTGACTACGTTGGACCATTTTGTTATTCAATGAGGATTCTAAGTTTGCTGTTGTGAGTAATAATACATTTTATATGCATGCAGGTCACTAGAGTGTCCAACACAAAGGAGCATGTCGAAGTTGAGTTCACAGTAAGTATATCCTTGCTTAACCAAGGGTTGTGGGAAAAGTGGTAGAGATCTTATATTTTAAGTATGAGGGGCTTATGGCTCCAATTCCAAAACTTGCGGGTATTGCCTATATAAAAAAGAATACCACTGCTTATAATTACATTTTGATTACGTGGCTGAACCCTTAAGTGCAGATTCAGACTACTACAGTTAATTATATAACCTGTGTAAATCATTCGGATTGGGCTATTTTCTAACTGATGTTTGTAAATTGTAATGCCAGGTTGGGCCTGTACCTATTGATGACGGAGTCGGGAAAGAAGTTGTTACTTATATTTCAACAACCATGGCAACCAATGGAACATTCTACACAGATTCTAATGGACGTGATTTTATCAAAAGGGTATGTTACACACCAACCTATGTGTATGTAATATTAAATCTAGCTAGTTTCAGTATCATCTTAATGCTTCATTGGTTGTCAGTATGAAATATAATTGTAGCAATATAACGATTAAAATTAAATAAGAGAGTCAATTCCCAAGATGGGAAAAGGAAACTCTAGAAACAATACAAAGGAGGTGAAAAACATAATTGAAACTAAACATAGATAGAAGCCTAAGGAACGACTTAGAGAGATGATGTTTTATTTTCCGCCACGATCTGTTGGATTGATTGAATCATGTCCTCGTCACTGGCCACATAAGTGAAGCCCAAGGCTTTACAGAAATCCCAGGTTTTCTTAGCACTCGCAACGGGGTCAGAATGAATTGGACTGCATTGAATTTCCTTAAAAGAGGGGTAATACCCTCATTTTTCTAAAATGGATGTTCTGAAACAAATGTTCCATTTCCCTTTTAGTTAGTTAATCAGCCATAGATTATCGGCGATATACCCCTGCAAGTATTTTTTTATCGGCGAAAATGTGATATATTAAAGAAAGTGGGCGAGATCCTGACAAGGGAGAAACAACCACACGGTTATAGATCTTTCAGTTATGCTTATTTTCTGGTGTGAGTATGCAATACTATATACAATTTTGTGCATTCATTCTATTTTGCAGATTCGTGATTATAGAGCGGACTGGAACTTGAAAGTAGACCAACCTGTTGCTGGGAATTATTATCCAGTAGGCATCTTCTTTCATCAACCATGTCCTTTCCTTCCTTTATTATTTCTTGCTGTTATTTCACACTGCCACTGTTGGTTTCACAACTGTCAATAATAGTTTTATATTGTCTTTTCAGATTAATCTGGGAATTTATACGCAAGATGATAAAGCAGAATTTTCGGTCCTGGTGGATCGGCCTATTGGGGGATCCAGTATTAAGGATGGACAAGTAGAGCTGATGCTCCACAGGCATGCTATTACTTTCCCAATGCTAATTATCACCGTATAGTATGTGTTCAAAGAAAAATATTTCGTCCTAGCATATTAATATCAGACATTATGCGTTTTAGGTTGCATTCACTATTTCAGGATGTGTTAAGAGTATACACTATTAATATTCTACTTTTCTCATACAGGAGACTGTTGCTCGATGATTCTCGAGGTGTTGCAGAGAATCTAAATGAAACCGACTGTGTTAATAATGAATGCAAGGGATTAACAGTAAGTTGCGTGTATTATACTCTATTTATTCCTTGATAAGTGTCCTCGCTATTTTGCAAAAATCGAAGAGGGGCTGAGTTAATAACATTTTCAGATACGAGGAAAATATTATTACAGAATCGATCCCCTCGGGGAGGGTGCTAAGTGGCGTCGTTCTTTTGGACAAGAGATATATTCTCCACTTTTATTAGCGTTTGCCGAACAGGTGAAAAACGAAAATGTCGGAGAACATTTCATTTTTGTTTGTTAATCAATATAATAACACAAAAGTACCTTCCTTTGCAGGATGCTGGAAATAACTGGATGAGTTCTCACGTAACCACTTTCTCGGGGATTGACGCCTCTTACACTTTACCTGAAAACGTTGCTATTATAACTCTCCAGGTACTCTGATCTTCATCCTCGACCAAGTAATGTTATGTATTGCTTGATTATGGTGTTTTTCTTGCCAGACCAAATTCATCATCATCATCATCATCTCTAAGTCGAGTCTCTTATTCTTAAATTTGCAGGAGCTTGATGATGGAAATATCCTCCTTCGTTTGGCCCACTTATACGAGGTGCACATTTCTCTTTTATTCAACTCAAATATCAAGTACATACTATATGTGCTCCGAATCAGAGTATCTAATTTATATCGATACAATACTTCAAAATTTACAATTCTGGATCGGCATATTCATTCTTTGTCCCACATTTAAGTGAACTATTGGTTTGATCTGATCCATTTCCTTATTAGCGTAAGACTCCAACATGAAGACTTTGATTTTTTGGTCTTAGCTTCCCGTGCCTCCGAAGCACTGATTCTACCACACAAAAAATACAAAAAATGCTATATATTTAGGTGGTTAATGCATTAATGTGCATGGTTGTGAAGTTCAGGGCCTGTTAGTTTAAAATTAAATATATTGATTTAGCTCATTGGAAACCTGAACTCTAGGTTGGAGAGGACAAAGATCTGTCGGTATCAGCCAGCGTAGATCTCGAAAAGCTACTCTCACACAAGAAGGTACCATCAACCCGTTCATTATCATGATCATAAACCACCTCCCACTATCCCTCATTATCTTGTTTGTCTTCACTTTAGATCATCAAAGTGAGCGAGACGAGCTTATCCGCCAACCAAGACAAGACGGAAATGCTGAGGAAGAGACTTGTCTGGAAAGTAGAGGGCCACCCCGAAGAAGAAACCAGCACAAAGAGAGGAAGACCCGTCGATCCTAACAAACTGGTGGTAGAGCTCGCCCCGATGGAGATCAGAACCTTCCTCATCAGCGTCAAGGATGATAAAAATCTGGTCGACGCCTAAAGGTATGCAATGCGCATATACTTGAGGAAAGGCTTCGGTTTAGGTTCCATTCCACGCTTGTTGTATCTACAAACAAATGTCTGTGTCTAATCGCGTTGTCGTACTCGTTGTTGTGTGTTCATAACTGTTTTAGTGAGGATTTGGTGATTATCTGTTGATGGATGATGAAAACTAGTTCCTTGATCCTCCGGTTGATGTTGATGTATGCTTACATATTTGTCTGTTTTCTAAAGTCACGTTTAGGCAATCGAACTTTTGGAAATAATCTTTGCATGTAAATAGGGAAGATCAAATGAGAACACTTAATTCTAAGAGTATCTTATTTCTTTGAATCTAGAGTTGAGATTTTTGTTTAGATGTTGGCTAATTGGAATATTTATCAGGTTTGATTTTTATGGTTGATTGAAGCTCAAAATTGTCAGGTTCCGCTGGGGCTCGGATCAAAACAAATTATTTTGATTCAGATTCAAACAAACTTCAAGTTCGATTAAATAATGTATGATTTAAAAATTATATTTAAATTATAAATGATAAATCTAACTTAAGTAACTTATTAAAATTTAAGTTTGATTCAAGTTTGATCATATTAAAATAAAACTTAGTGTTAATCAAACTTAAATCTTTCCTTTGATTCATTTCTAAATGCACAATTGGGTACATTAGTGTCTAGTTCTTTTTGTATATTCAGTGTGAATTGTTATATTTAGGATTGAAAATGAGTCAAGTTTTTGGCGAGTTGTTCGAACTTGGTGTTTTAAATAATAGGTTCGAACTCGTTATAATCGAGTCTGAGTCGAATTTGAGCTTAACATTGGACTCGAATCTGACCTTATAAAACTCGATAGGCTCGCGAGCCAACTTGTTTGATATTTAATTAATTATATATTTTTATTAATATAATGTTAAAAAATATTGAATATTTATAATATAAAAATTAAACGAACCAAATCGAGTTAAATTTATCTAAATTTTTTTGAGCCTAACATTTTTTTCTCCAGTCAAACCCTGCCAAATGGATTCGGCACATTCACACCCGTAATTATATTCAATCAAATAACTATAGGAAGCTAGCAATAATTTGTAGACAGGAAATTAGTTAATCTTACATAAATAAATCCTTGGCTATAAATTAATAAGCGGTTATAGATAGTAATGGGAGGACAAAAACGGCAGTGAGTCCCGCGTTTTTGATGAAAATGCTCACACACACAGTGACAACACAAGCAAAGCGACAGTGACGAGCTCTGTGGCGATCGATCCGATCTGGTGGGTGCGACGACGATGAGAGCTCACAGGGCTTCGACTCCAATCGCCAACAGGAAGCTCACTCTTCTGCATCTGCTCTGCGCTACTTCGCTCTTCTTCTTCATCGTCTTCGCAACCCAATCGTCTCTCTTCGGAGGTTCCGCATTTTCAATTCTTCTTCGTTTTCACTTCTTCGGGATTGAACCCTAGATTCCCTCGGTTTTGTCGTGGTTCATCGTTCTTGGGTGTTGCTCTTCTTTTCAGGTGTTCAGAAGCCTGATTACAGGGAAGAAATCAAGATTTTTGATGATTTTCAGTCCAGTGTTCAGCAATGTGTGGTTAGTTCTGACTTTTTTTCTTCTGGAAATTGTAATTTAAGTGTTTAGATTTTGTTGGGTTGTTTGAATTTGTGAAGTTCATTAGTAGTTTCTTGGACTTGCACTCGCAACAATTCAATATAGTGTTCGGCAATGTGTGAGATTAGTTTGGTTCCTCCCAAATTTTCATCAGGAAATTTTAATCCGAGTCTTGAAAAGAACTGTGTTTTGTGAAGTTCAGCAGTTTTTTGGACTTGCTCTTGCCATCTCACTGAAAATTACCGATTTTGTATCTTCTCGTTAATTGTTGATCTCGGGATGTGAGGGCCCGATGATTGGTGAGGTTGCAACCTTTTTATCTAGGGAATCAAGTAGGCAAGATTTTGTTTTCTCTATAAGCTTTAGATGAACCAAGTAGCAATCCCTAGTTTGTCTCCAAATTAATCTATGATTTAAGGAATTGTATTTGTTTTCAGAACTAGAAAACCTTGAGAAACTTAGTTTATCATTATTCTCAACTGATCTATTGTGATTCGATGCTAAACTTGAAATTGTATGTAGGCTAACAGAGGGCTTGGACTTACTGCACATAAAATCGATGACTGCAACTTGATTCTTAAGTTCCCCGAGGGCACTAACAGTACATGGGTGAGACTCTCTCCCCCTCTAAAACTCATTATGTGTTTTCTACCATTTAGTAATCAGTTAATCCTTTGGAGTTGCAGTACAATGCACAATTTAAAGTCTTTGAACCTTTGGAGTACAAGTATGATCTGTGCGAGGCAATTCTTCTATGGGAACAGGTTAGTGTTGCACCATTTTCATTTGGGTAGTTGTATTTCAATGCACAGTATGTACTGATTATAGATGATGAATGCAGTATCGTAACATGACTACGGTGTTGACAAGAGAATATCTGGATACTCGGCCGGATGGGTGGTTAGAATATGCGGCCAAAAGAATAGCACAATTGTATGATTTTAACCGATTCTGCCTTCTTTTGTTCTCCCTTCTATTTGTATCTAATCATGTCCGCATTTATTAATACAGGTGGTATTGACTTTTTGAGTATTGATTAAGTGTGCTTCCCCTTGTTTTATTGCCTACAGGGGAGCAAAGAACTGTTACAATCGCAGTCTTTGTGAGGAACACCTCAATTTGCTTCTACCGGCAAAGCCTCCCTTTCACCCCAGACAGTTCAAAAAGTGTGCTGTTGTTGGAAATTCAGGAGATCTTTTAAAGACAGAGTTTGGGGAAGAGATTGACAGTCATGATGCTGTGATAAGAGATAATGAAGCTCCTGTAAACGAGGTAACATAGTAAATGTGGTAACGGTATTTTCAATTTGATGCATGTATTGTTCATTTTGTAGTATTGGGTCTGTTTTGTGGTTTGGTTTAAATTGATGATGTCAAGTCTTTTTATCATGGTTTTTGTCATTTACTATCACAATTTTCCTTCAAAGGAAAGACTTTTCGTCGACTTGTTATCTTTGTTCCATATATGCACAGTTTATGAATATGTTGTGTTCACAGCTAGTTCCAATGGCAATATTTCATGTTTGATCATGAAAGAATCATGACCTATTCATTGTTCTGATCGTGTAAACTTTCCTTACAACCTAATGTGTAGAAATATGCCAAACATGTTGGTCTGAAGAGGGATTTTCGCCTTGTGGTACGGGGTGCTGCACGAAACATGATTCCTATTCTCAATGGATCTGGTAAGTTATAGTTTTGGAATTTAGTTTGATCAAAATGAAAAGCACAAAACACCCTGTCAATTCACTTTTTCTGCTCCTATCACCTCATATGCATTATGGTTTGAATGTGCTCTATAATTTCTCAAATTGCAGAATGCTGTGATGTAATGAAACACTTCATTTCAATGTCCCAATACTTATATGTTCTTTTCCTGCAGATGACGAAGTACTTATAATCAAAAGTTTGACCCACAGGGACTTCAATAATATGATAAAGGTGAGTTCCAGTCTTAGAAGGTCGCTGTATCTCGATTTGTATCACTAGATGATAGTTGAGTGAATGGAATTGAGTTAATTATATGTGGAACTTGTTATAATCATGGCACAGGTAGGATACATGTGCCCATTATTAAATACTTGAATCGAGTGCACTCTTGTGGGGCTTAACTAGTTTAGCAATCGTTATTCTCTTTAGTATGGTTTCATGCAAATTCATTTGTGTCAATTCTTCTACAGAGCATTCCAAATCCTGTTTATCTCTTCCAAGGGATCGTTCTGCGCAGAGGTGCCAAAGGAACTGGAATGAAATCTATAGAGCTAGCACTGTCCATGTGTGATATCGTCGACATATATGGCTTCACAGTTGATCCTGGCTATACTGAATGGTGAGTTCAATATCCCCAACTATTGCTCTTAGTCTTTTGATTTTGTTTGTCTTATCAACCGTGACTTATCAAGTTTTGTTTGTGTAAAACACAGAATCTGGCGTCACCTTCTCCTCTAATTTTGTTATGAATTTTATTCGTCGTGCCTATTGCAGGACTCGATATTTTTCATCGCCGAGGAAAGGGCACAATCCACTTCAAGGCCGGGCATATTACCAGCTGCTGGAGTGCCTCGGGGTATATACCATTCATCTTAGGGAAAATTGCAAAAAGATGTCGTATTATATGGCATGTTTGCAAAAGGGTGTTGTGTTGTTTGTTAATGGCAAAAACGTGTTGAGTTGTGTGCATTTTTTCACAAAATGTGTATATTCTTAATACAACACAACACCCTTTTGCAAAAGTGTCATATAATAGGGCGCCTTTTTGCAATTTTATCTTCGTCTTATCAGCAGAATATACCATATAATTTGAATCTTATCCTGTGTATCTGATTGATTATTTTCTGCGTGTTTATGCTTGTCAGGTAATCAGGATCCATTCTCCGATGAGATCCGAGAGGAAGCAAGACTGGTCAGACGTGCCAAGTCGGGAAATGATCAGTAGAGCTCACACTGCAGCGCTGCGTCTCAAGAGGCCTCAGGCAGATCGCCAGTTGGGTGGACTAGGACAGTTTGGTAGCTGCAAGGTGTGGGGCAGCGAAGACCCAGACAATGCAGGGCCAATCTCGGGAGCTCCAGACATGAGCGAGGCGAGAAAGAAATCGAATTACAGTAAATGGGAAGCGATGACCATCGAGAGCCTGAGGAAGGAAGCACAAGAACACTATAATCAGATGGAGGGCGTGTCTCTGTACAAAATGGATGGCAATAAGCTGGACGATCTGGTATGTGTAAGGCATCATTCTTCAAACTCATAAACAACAATCGTTGAGGTCTCTTTTCTGGGTTGACAATACATAGATAGAGGTAATGTGAGTGAAACAGTGGTTTGTATCGTAAGTAACCTGCCAGTGAAGCAAGGAAGCGCTAAGCTGAGAGGGCTGTACGGATTGGTCGCAGTTTTGAGGCAAAAGACAAAACAGTCAAGGCATTTAGATAGAGATGATTTTTTCTTCTTTTCTTTGTAAATGATTTGAGTTTCTGTTTCCCATCCGACTTTCTCCTTCCTCTTGGCTGTGTGTTTAGGTAAGAGTTTAAACGAGCCAAGCTTGATGCATCAAATATTTGATTCAAGTGGAATACTTAGTAAGTATTTAGTTAATTATATATAATATATATATGATTTAATTAATATAATAAAAAATATTTAAATTTTTAATAAAT
>JAYMTP010000170.1:0-43123 GCA_036897365.1 Geranium brycei
GCCTCCTATTTATAGAAGAGCAATTAGGGTCTCCTTCTCCATGTAGGATATTAACTACATGGGCTTTGGGCCTCCACTTATTTAATAAATGTCCAACATTGTATATAAGTATGGGCATATATGTGTTCAACTAGCATATTTTGTGCCCTAGTTATTTATATAACATATATACTAGAGTAATAAATTGTCATTCTATACATCTTTAATAAAACCTTTAATCTTCACTTGAATATTAAGGAGGAAATGTAACTTTTTTTTCCTCGTGAACATTTTTTTTTAAACTACAACAATGTCTATCTCTACTCATAAAACACTTTTCATCCCTCTCAATAGGATTCGTGTCCACAAACTCTTCCACCATTACAAAAGTGTGAAGCTGAAATTGTTGGGGTGTTCCCTTGAAGACATAAAATATAATCATAATATTAATGAATGTTTTGACAAGAATTTTGTTAGAATTATTTAAAAGAAACGAATGAGTTGTAGGTGAAAAAGCATAAATGAATTAAAATTAGAGATGGAGCAAACATTTTAAGAGTGCTTATAATAAAACTAATATATTATGAATCATTTTTTTTATTGTAATTGAATGTCATACACTCATAGACCTTGGATATTATACAGGAAAAATGTCATTTTTGGCTACCTTAATTATACATTATTCTTATTTATATTGACCACATCCCATCACCGACATCAATACTTCTTCATATGCTTTTTTATGGAGATTTTCATTGTCTTGGTTGTTTTATTATTTTTTTCATTTTGTTTCAGATTGAGTTAGAAGGATTTCTAACTCATACTACCAAAAAAGGATAGTATTTTCATTTCCATCTTTTGAAAATAAAGTTAAACATAACAAAAATTAAGTTGCATAAGAGAATCTCAATACATTTCCCCAGGAGGGATGAAAAAAGGAAAAGAGGAAGGCCCGTAATATTATGGAGTGTGAATATCTTTTTTGTTTGGGTAAAAGTGGTGTTATGGGTCATTTTCACTAGTATATCTACAATTTGTCTAGTCAATCAAAAAGAGCCTTTTGGGAGTTGATAGGAAATTAACAAAAATTAAATTGAAAATCATGTCCTCAATTTTTAAACTCAAATCTGACTTGATACTCACGATTTTCAGTTTTTTAATTCCGGTTCAATTTAGATCTTAATTCGAATTCGGTTTTGAGTAAAAAGTATCCACTTCTAAGGACAACTCTTCAGCTGCGGCTCATAACTATAATGCACGCGGTGTATGAATCGCCCAATTTCACAGTATCTTGATCTTCATTGCATTGTTGTGGAAATGAAAGACCAGGTAGCATTATTGGCATTTGGCACAACTAAACAATAGTACCAGTGGTCTAGTGGTAGAATAGTACCCTGTCACAGTACAGACCCGGATCCGATTCCCGGCTGGTGCAATTTTTTCATTCGAACCTTACCACACAAAACAGCCCATATAACGTCTACAAATATTTTAATATAGTCTGGTTTTGCCGAGCGTTTGAATTAATTTGCTATCATAATGTATAAATTTCCACATTATAACGCCTAACTGATAGAGATATTAAGTCTTTCAAAAAATAAATAGAGGTATCATGGATAATTTATTATTATTCTATAAAGTAAATAACTATTTTCACATTTATTAATAATAAATACATGTCAGTTTTAAATTATCATATTAAATATATTATATCTTTCAATTGAATCTAACATATCCAATATACAATACTGTTTTATTTAAATTTTACTACACAAAGTAATAACCAAACTCTTTATTATCCTTCTAAACTTGAAATTTGAAGGTCCTAGATGGCAATCAATTTTGGATAGCGTAAATTGTAATATTTGAAATTTGAGATCACGCAATACAAATGAGTATTTATAAGAGTTTTTTTTTGAATTACAATTACATAATTAATGTTATTTATTACCAAGATACCATTACAGAATTACTATATAAATTTGAAACAAAAAAATAGAATAGTATATATGAAAATAGAATACCTATGCATATATATCCTCTTAATCTTATTCATTCATTGGTTGAACATATCATTTGAAAAAATGGCAATTAAACAGATTCCATAATAATTAATAATATAAAATAGTGATAAATGCGGGTATTATATTTAGTACCCAAAACAAGAAGTTTGAGATATTTCATTTGTTGACGCAATCAAGTATGTAGAGATTCTGTGGGAAGAAAACAAAACAGGACTATTACCATGACCCGGCCGGCCGGCCCGGCCCGACCGGCCGGCCCGGCCCGATCCCAATAAGGGGAAGGATGTATATAACTACTACGACTAGTACTATGAGCACATTTGTCGATCGAGTGAGTGAGTGTTGGAGAGAGATCGATCACCAACTCAAGTCTTGCTTTGTTTTCAATTTCTCAGAAATAAAAAATCAATGGGTATGTGCCCATGTTTCGGCTCCAAGAAGATGACTCGCCAAGACAGCGATCACAACAAGTTCACGCAACCCCATGATCGCGGTAACAAATCCAACAATTTTTGTCTTTGTTCATCAGATTGGAATTTTTTGTTTAGATTATAATGGTGATCAGGTAGAATTGTGTTTGTCTGGGTTTGTATTTTCTGGGGAAATTGTTCCTTTTTTAGAACTCTGATTTGTTTCTCATTGAGAATGGTGTGAGATTAGGGAGCTGATTAGAGAAATTAATGGTTTCATCTCTGCATTCATTCACGTGGATAAAATATTGAATCTCTCTCTGATCTGATGTGAATGTTTTGATTATTTTCATTTTGACCTCACATTGACTCTCCTATTCAAATTCATGAATGGAGTGTTGAAAATGTGGTCCATTTCTAGATCTCTGACTTGGGAATCTATGAGGGTTCAACTTGTTTATTACATTCCTAATTTCTCCTAACCCTTCAATTACACAATCAACCTTTTTATTCTTTCCTTTCTCTCTGTTTGGGTTAGCCTATGATACTTTTTTTCTTCTAGATGGATGGTATTGGTAGGCCTACAAAAGGCAGGATTGTTCTCAACTAGTTATCATAATAACTCTTCTACTCGATAATTCAGCCTTCATATATAGTGTTGTTTGACTTTATCGGTTTAAACAAAGAATGTTGCACACATTATAAATGGTTGTCACAATCGCGGCGATAGGTCATTCTTCTTTTTGGTCTATGCACGTATTGCTTTTGTGATACAAGTAAACAAATTGGTTCAAAGTCTATGCAGAACCAAAAGCGGAACCATTACCTGCTGCAAGTAACGGGCTTGATTCTCTTGGTAAGGCTCAGACATTTACATACCAAGAGCTGGCGTCAGCTACAAATGGTTTCAGGGAGGAGTCCTTTATTGGGCAAGGTGGATTTGGTTGTGTTTACAGAGGGAAGCTACAAATTGGTCAGGTCCGTAAATTTCTCTTTGGGTGATACTCACTCACGGGTTTTCAAGGTCTCGTCGTTTCATGCAATCCGTTTGTTCCTTCATCAGGCTGTAGCCGTTAAGAAACTGGAACTTTCAGGCCTTCAAGGAGAGAAGGAGTTTCTGGTGGAGGTTCTGATGCTGTCTCTTCTGCGCCATCCTAACCTCGTCAGTATGATTGGATACTGTGCTGAAGGGGTTCAACGTCTTCTCGTCTATGAATACATGCCATTAGGATGCTTGGAAGATCACCTCCATGGTAAAAAATTTTAATAACCGCTAGTTATTTTGATATTTACACTTTATATTCATATTCTCTCATATGCTGAAAATATTATGAAAACAGAACAACTCAAAGTAAACAAACAGGACCGGGAAAATTAGATTCGCGGCTTGTGAAAACTATAATGCGAAATTTCTTGATTTCCAATTTTATTTTATCATCTGAATAAGCATGACCTGTTATCGCTGTATTTCCAGTTTTGTCTCCATGTATATGCAGACAATTATACGGAGCAAAGCCCACTATTGATTACTCATTTTGAGAAATGATGTGTGCTCAAACCAAATATTTACGTTTTATTTTTCATCCCCACATTGGAGATTGTTGGTTTGAATCCCTTAGGAAATGGTTAATAATAAGACTTCCCTACGCTTGATATCTGTCTATGTTATTCCCATTAAAAGGAAGAAAATTTAAATTGCTATTATTCAAGTGCTTGACTTGGGTGGTTAAATAGGAACAAAAAATATATTTAGCAACAAGACATGCAGTGATTTCTCCTAGTGGATAAATACTAACTAGCACAAATAGTTGTAAAATGTTTTGATTGCTGCTGTGAAGATCTTCCACCAGGCGTTGAGCCCCTAAGTTGGAACATGAGGTTGACGATTGCTGCTGGTGCGGCCAGAGGTTTGGACTATCTGCACCAAGGAGACCCTCCGGTTATATACAGGGATTTAAAAACATCTAACATATTACTGGGTGATGGTTTCCAACCAAAGCTTTCTGATTTCGGGCTTGCAAAATTTGGTCCTACTGGAGATAGGTCGCATGTCTCCACCCGAGTTATGGGAACCCATGGATATTGTGCCCCTGAGTACGCCTCTAGTGGGAAATTAACAATGAAGTCGGATATCTACAGCTTTGGAGTGGTCTTGTTAGAGCTAATCAGCGGGAAAAGAGCACTGGACGACTCTCGTGGTCGTGCAGATAGATACCTAGTCGATTGGGTAAACAAAACTAATATGCTTCTTCTTTATTTACAATTACGCACATTTAGGTCTAAGTATGTTTGCAACTGAAAGTGCAGGCTCGTCCAATGTTGGGAAACCGGAAGAGGTATTCAGAATTAGCAGATCCATTCGTGATGGGTCAGTACAGTTCATCGGTTTACAACAAGTTTGTGGAGGTGGCATCAATGTGCGTGAGGGAAAATGCAGCGACTCGGCCAACGAGCAAGGATGTGGTGCAGGCTCTGGATTACTTGGTGACGCTGGTGCAGAGCCCTGGAGAGGGAGATGTTTATAGATACAGGGGTGCCGTGGACTCGGGACATAGCAGCAACAATAACTCACCTCAGGAAACAACAAGAATGCTCAAGAGAGAAGAAGCAGTTGCAGAAGCCAGAATGTGGGGACAGAGCTGGAGAGACAAAAGGAGGCAAACTGCATAATAGAGACAACACCAACATACAAGTAAATCAATCTTGTTCATTGTTATACATAAACAAAAACACAGGTACAGATAATTTCCATAGGAACTTTTGGTATACCAAATAAGCCTTTTTTCAGATAGTGTCAAAAGGGTTTCCTTGGATTGTTAGTTGAATCTGTTTAAACATTGTTCATAGCAACTTCACTCGTTTTGTTTTGCTATTGGGACTCCTCACAACTACTAACCTTTTTAAGGGACGTAAAAATGAGAGGAGGGTTGATCCTCCTTGAGTTTTTGCGGTTCTGATTCTGCCCACTCGTTAGGCTAGTAATCAATGAATGGGCGGGTCAATATTATTATATTTTCTTTCATTATCAAATCCAAGCCCTAATCTTTTTACAAATCAATAAGAACAAGAATCTACATTTAATAGCGCCTACAAGCCAAAGTTATAGAGCGTACAATGCCATAGAGCTGAAGCCGTTATAAAGTACACAACGCCACAAAGCTAAAGCCGTCATAGAGTGTCTACTAGCGTGACCTTACTATTTTAATTAATTAATTTTTGATGCAAATTCTGTTTATGTGATGTTTCTGCACTTATAGTTTAGGGCATGTTAGTTAAATTTCCTATTGTGTTTTCTTATTTGAATTATGTATGTTGTCTATGTAAATGGTTCTACTGTTATTGTACAAGAACATTCATCACAGGCCACTGGAACAATTCAACCTCATTTTCGGATCCAAGATTGTAGGTTCGAATGAGATCATCAATTCCAGTTTAAGGAAATCTTCTCCTTTATTGTTCCTGGACATGGTCCTTATGGTGGGGTATAAGCTCAGCAACCCCAAACCAGAGTGATCAGCTCCTGACCATTTGGGAAGGACTCTGTTTAGGGAGAGCGGGCCATCGTACATGGTTGCGGGTTTGCCTTCTTGTCCTCTGGCTTGCTCTCAACGGGAAGGTCTTTCGAGATGAAATAGTGACTCTGGAGGGTACTCTACTCAAGGTCCAACATTGGACATATTCTTTGAAATGCGGCTTTCAAACCCAGTTGGTTTCCTTTTAACTTCTTTGATCTTGGTCTCTCAACTCTCGCTGGGGAATTTTTCTCCCCCAACTTCTCAATTTATAAAAGCTTTATATCTGATCAAAAAGAAAAATTTTAAACATTTATTTTTTTAATATTGTGGTTGATATAAAGCACAAAATGATGCTTCAAGTCATATCATGGATTGAAACTGAAACACTAAAACATCAAATCAAATGGTGCACAGATGAATTGATTCACAATCTTGATGTAAAAATTGGTAGCTAAGCTGTTGAAGCCTAAAATAGAGAGACAAGAACTTTGCTCCCAAATGACTGCTTCACCTCCCCTCCCATTTCTATGCAGCATATGCACCACCATCACCGAGCCAATATTATGTCAGTACAACATAAAAACCAACAAGTCATGTATTACTTTTATCTAGTCCGTATCAAGATTCAAAATCTCACATGTATTATATTAGTTTGAGCTTCTTGTTATTTGGGCCAACTTGTGTTGGTAACAAGTCATGTAATAGGATTTAGGTTATGTTTTTTCTATCGGCAAATCCAAACAGTATAAATCAATAAATACTAATCCAACCCTAACACAAGTTAATCAAACGCTGGAGAGCACTTATCATGAACTCATCACTTACTATAAAACAGTTAATCACACAGCTGGAAGTAGTGATTCACTTCATTGCACACTAAAATGCAATGGATTAAGAAAAATACTTCATTGTATTGAGAGGTTGTTTCATCCTTTTCAAATTCTCAGTCAATACTAATCGGCAATAAAAGTACAATAAGGAATTTGATGGCATGGTTTACTCCAAACTTAACTAAGTCGTTGGTTGAGTTCAAAACCTGGCTTTTGTAGCAGCTAAAATGGTGTTGCAGCTTCTTCCATGAGTTTCTTATATCTAGTCAGTTTTTCTATCCCGCCGAGAACCTGAAACTCAACCACATTTTATAAAGGAACTGTTAAAAATAATCCTGCTAAAAGTCAGTCACTAACTAGTTACTTTCATGTGGAAAACAAAGCCATGCCAAAAGTTTCACGTTTACCTCCAAAGCCATGTCATCAGCGGTTACTTCATCAAGGTCTAAATAGCCGAGTTTGCCAGCTACTTCTGCCATCATAAAACAAGTTGTTAGCATCAATGGGAAGAGATAATCTAGACAAAGTTGGAGTGAAAATATACGAGAATATACTTTGTAGCGAAATGGTTGTATCAGCTGACGCATAGCGACCTCTTAATGATTGGTATTGTTCAGCTAGCCGAGCCAAGACCTGGTTATCATTCATGTAGGGTGGTTGATGGATAATCTACAAACAGTTGAAGACTATTTACTGCCCAAAGAGAACGATTCATAGGCGAACAGACTGTACCTCACTATCCTCTTCAACCAAACCGTCGCCTAACCTGTCTAGGGGTACTTCTATCCATACCGAGATCCCGTCTCGCAGTAAGGTCCTATAATTTTGAAGTGCTTGACAATTAAGATAGGTAGTCATAACCATGATATCATAATTGATGGTTTGTGCCTACAATAATACGCAAAAATCAAATCTGATATGATTAATATACATACAAATTAAATGCACTCTCGACTGCTCCATCCCCAGCGCAGACCACGAGTCGGCCTAGAGCTGACAGTTGCTTCAACACTTCAGTCTGCATCAGAATATCACTTTAAATGTACGCTACTGCATTGTATGCATCCAAAACAATGTCATTTGCATAGTCGGCGCTAGTTTACATTTCATTGATGGTCAAACTATTATTGTTGTTAGGAAGGTGAAAACTTGAAAACAAACAATTTGAAGGTGATAATAGCCAAGCTCATTTGTAAAAATAAATCTATAACAATCACCTCAGACTCACGATAAGCCTTCTCATCCGTCTCCTTCATTATTTTGACATTAGCCGCACCACCGGCAGCTTCCTCGACCAATTCGTCACTAGATATTGGGCAACCAAGAAAGCAAATTTCAGTATGGATTGCCACAATTAAAAACACAACCCTATGTTTAATGAAAATTATACATACCTGTCAAAGTAATAATATCCCAACGCTTCTGCAAGAAGTTTCCCAGTGTTGGTCTTCATATAGCTCTTCATCCCTTAACATGAGACAAAACTACTGTATCTTAAAATACGTATGTATATGTTACTGTTGTATGAAGTGGCATTGACCCAATTGAAACAAAATGTTGATGGTAACATAATTCTTACCAATAAGAAATATAGAAGTTCCTTTCATTCCATCTCCCATGTACATTGCTTTCTTCTGAACAAATAAGTAACCGCAGTTGTGGTTTTTGAGTCCTTTTTGAGTGAAAGAGAGGGTTGAAGTTATGAGTAAAAAAGAAACAAGAAGTGACCTTCAATTCAAGAGAGGAATGAGTCTGGGGAATGGGTGGCCAGTCTGAGAAAAGGAATAAGCATGGAAAGAAGTTAGTAGAGTTGATTCAAAGGTTAATTAAGAGATGGTGACAATCATCAAACAGTTGGTGTGCATAACATGAAACTAGAAAATGAGAATCAGAGTAAATTCAAAGGTTAATGAAGAGGAAACAGAAGATCCAAAAAGAGGGAAATGAAGATACCGTCCTCTTCATCGGAGGAAGAGCATTTGACGGGGGAGAGTGGTTTGGGAGAAGAAAGGAGGAGGAGCGACGGAGACGTAAGTGCAAGTGAAGCTCCGGAAGGTCTGAGAAAGGATCGGATTGGACGGAGCAGAGGAGTTGGGGTATGGAGATTGGGGCAACACGCACGGAACATTCTCACCTCCATGGAATTGGATACAGAGACAACTTCACAACTCGCACCACACCTCTATCCCTTATCCGCCACTTAATCTACTCAAATATACATATCTAAATTTATTACTCTAATTGTAATTATATTGGAGTATTCAATGATTAACTAATAAATCATTTATTTAATTGTTAATCACTCATTTAAGTATCAAATAATTAATGAATTATATTTCAAATTTGTCAAAAGGGTATTTTAGACATTTTTCAATATGCTTTTAACTCTGTGATGGGCGGTAATACCAAAACAAACTTCCCCGTACTGAATTGACTCTTAAAATAGTACACTATAGTGACGTGAAAATGTGTTATACCACACCTAAACATGAATTATCCCTTTAAATTAAAATATATACATTTTAGAATTAAGTTGACACAACACAGATTTAGGGTTGAACCCTAAATTGCTTGCAGTCGTTCCCGCCGTGTGCGATTGTTCTTCGACATGTCTTCGACGGTACTGTGTAGGGTTTTTGTCTCTCAAGTTGAAAGCGTCCGCTTCTGTGACGTTATTTTTCGGTGTGCATTGGTGTTGGTAGATGTGAGCGGTTTCAGGTGAGTTTTGTTTGGTTTCGGGTGTTGGGATGGACGATTTTCGCGAGTTGTGGCAGAATTTCACCGGAACCGAAGAGGGAAAGGTAAGGTTCGTCCTGGGCGACCCTGCGGAAGACGTTCTGCCGGTGGTTGACGATCGTAGTGACTCGGGGGATCAATTTTGGACAACAGAATATGATCACTGTCTGGCTGGTTTTTTCATCCAGATCAATTTGTTTGTTTTCCCAGTGTTCAATTCATGCTTGATAGCTCGGTACTGGGAGGGATCGAGGGTTCTCTAGCGTCGATGGGCTGATCCTGGTAAGCACGAAGAGCTTGGAAGACTTGGATTATTAAAGATTCGTGATTTCTCTAGAGATGTCGATCGCCATCGTTAGAGTAAGGATATTGCTTGTAGGGTTTATCAAGAAAGCTTGTTTAATGCGTTCTGCAGTGAGATCACGAGATTTCTCTATCCATTCGAGGTGGAGGCGGTGGCGGTGGCGTTGTATAATGCTAACTGGTTCGAGTCAATTTGTCTACGGCGTTATCGAGGAACCATGTTCAAAGTGCTCTGCAGCGGGATTACGGGATTGTGCCATCCATACGAGATGGAGGACGTAACTCTACATGATGTTAAATGGGTCAAGTCGTCTTGCCTCCGATTTGTGATCTTATTGGTTCATCGTTTTATCACTACTATGTTTGCTACTGAACCATGCTTGGATGCGATGTTAGCCAAGTTTGTTGTTAGCTTCCCGATTTCGGGGATTCAGGTGGGGGTATTCTCCCATCGAATCTTGTTGTTGTTCTACTCAGCATGTAGCTAATCTTGTTTGCAAAATAAAGTTAGATGTTTTTCAAAAAAAAAGTTGACACAACACAAATTATAGTATATGATTGTTTTAAGAGATAGTACATTTAGTTACGCTTGTCTAAACCACTTTTGCATTTAAGTTAACTTTAGAAAAATTAGTTGTCAAGTCACCTTAAATTATTGTTCTCGTGCAAAATTTTAGGTACTTTTGTGAAGAAAAAAAAACATAAATAAAATTTTTGAGTGACCTGACAAACTAATTTTTTTAAATGTATCTAGATGCAAAAGTGATTTAGACGAGTATACCTATCTACAATTATTCCTTGTTTTAACATCGAAGATCTACTTCAATAAATTGAGTGAAAAATTCTTTAAATACTTTTAAAATAATCTCTTTAATTCTTTTATCTCTGAAATACAAAATTAATAGACCCAACTAGGGCTATAAATGACCTGAGTTCTTAATGAGCAACTCGAAATCGTCTCGTTAAATATTCGGTTCAGGCTCGTTATAATCGAGCTCGAGCCGAATTCGAGTTCAAGATTGGGCTCGTTTAATAAACAGCCGAGCTCGAGCCTAACCTTTCAAGACTCAATAGGCTCGCGATCCGGCTCGTTTAATATTTAATTAATTATATATTTTTAAAATTTTAATAAATAGTTATAATAGAATTAGATGAGCTAAATAAAGTCGAACATATGTCAAGTTGGCTCATTTATTATTTAATGAATTATTTACTATTTATTTAATTTTTAATGAATGTATGTATTAAAATCTAAGTGAACCGAACCGAATCGAGTCGAGCTCAAGCTTTTTTATTTTATTTTGAGCCGAACTCAAGCTTAGTTGCATGATCTCGTTCGAGCCTGAGCCGAGCTCGAGCCGAATACTTTTTTCATGAGTCAGGCCGAACTCTGTTAAAATGAGACTCGATTCGGCACGTTTACACCCTTAGACCCAATGCATGCGAGCTTGAAATTCCAAGTAGAACGAGAGCTTGAGCTTTTAGGTAACATAAAAACAATATGATTCTAATCTTTAAACAATAAAGAATACATGTATTTTTTTACAAAAATATTTTTAAGTAGTATTAAATTTGGCATTCATAGTATATTACTAATTTGATACATAAACTATAAAATTTAATTTAGAAAATTTCCATAATTTTATTATTGCACGCAAACACCACGTAAGGAGCAAAATTTCAACAAAGTGGGTACAAAGATTGTGCTGCATTTGCCAGCTGTTTGCGCAAGATTGAATAAGTACTCAATAAAAAGAAAGCAAATGAGCATCGATAAATAAATAATGAGATGGTAAATCAGAATCAACAGTAAATTTGGACATAGGGATGAGATGAGAGCAAATACATATCATTAAGATCATATCCTTCCTGCTTTGTACAATTACTCCTCCGGATAGGCTCGGACTTAACTTCAGATTACACATTCACCTGGTAAGTTGAGATTCACAGAATTAAAGAGTCCTTGGATCGGGAAAATTACTCATTAAAATGTACAAAACACGTTCTACTGATACAACAATGTCCTCATACACGAAAAATCAAACCATACATCAAAATATTTATATTTACAGACCTGTGTACCCTACGTGAAATGGCATCATCCAAAACTATGCTGCCAGACAGACAAGTTATGAAAAATCTTACAGCTGTTCCGATACACCACAATCTCAGCTTGAACCTGCATCCACTGAAGACATTCACATTTAGGACTTGATAGAAATGATCAACATCTCTGGGCACATAAATTCTTGCTTGTATGCAACTTTAGTTCTCAATGTCAGTTAACACTACAGTGCACAAACTTTTGTTTTTGGAATGGGTTCTTTGCTTTGCGCAGAGAGGCTAGCTTCCTTCCCTGGGAAATGATTCTCTCGTCTAATAAAATTTTCCTTATAAACTGATAAAAAAGTACAAAAATTTCATAACATTTTTCAAATATATCTATTTTGTTCAGTTAGTTACAGTGTTGTTACGCCAGTGACATCATAATGAAAATGTTCCAACTGCATATAATTGTATACTTTGGGTACTAAATCTTAAAGTTTAGCCATCTAATGGGAACATTTTAAGACATGTGAATTTCTTTATCAGAATGTCAATTATATGTAACTCCACTGCTTGAATCCTTGTTTTAGTAATATGCTCAAGTAAGGGGCAGTTTTACTCACCAAACTCAAAGAACTATAACAAAGTTAGAAACTTTCAATATCCATTGTAGTGAAATCCTACCCCCATCATTCTAACTTGTTAGGGAGTCTCCCACTTGTACCAATAGGCATGGACTCAAATGTATGATTCATGCACTTTATCAGCCATCATGTAATATACACACAAAAAGTTAAAACAGGAACGAGTGAGATAAAGTGTGACAGTCACCTTTGATTTGGCCAGACCGAGAGGGAAGTTCAGCAGTGGCCGATACTCACTTCATATTTGCCAGAGAAATTGGAGTCAATGGAGGAGACACGATGCCATCATTCTTGTCTGTAACTTGAGAAGGCTCCAAAAGCTTTGTAAGATGCAAACCAGTTACTCTCTGACCACTTGATGGTATGGAGAAACTCCGAGGGATAACGAGAGGAGGAACGGGAAGTGGAGATGCTGCATTCACCACCATCGATGGGTTCCTATTTGAAACGTGAAGTTCTTGATTTCTAAAGGCCAACGAAGCAGAGTGACCAATCAAACCAGAAGATTTTGCAGGCTTGGAAGCTAAATGATCAGGAGGCCTGGGAAGCTCATGAAGCTCACTAATTTTGGAAGATGAAGCAAATGGAGGTGAAGCACTTGGGGATGCTCTTGGAGGTGAAGATTGCTGAAGAACCGGGGCACCAGAATGAATCCCAGAAACCAGCTGAGAGGAGTCGGTAGGGACTATCGGACCACTGGCAGAAGAAACAGACTTTGTTGACCATGGCTTGCTAGTCAATGGACCAGAGAAAGCCTGCCTTTTAATCTTTTTAGTGTCAGATGCATTTGGCATACCAAGCTGTGGAGGTGAAAGTCCCCCCGACAAAGGAGGGGGCAGTCGGCTAGATACATTATCACTGTTGTTATCCCTTGAATCTTTATCATGCTTCTTTTGTTCCAATGGAGAAGAATACGACAAATTATGACCGCCATGGCTTGTTGGCCTAGTTCGAGGAACTGAAGTACTTGTTCTTGAAGAATTTGGACCCCTTATATCAGTAGGTGTGGGCAGAACATACGTGTTCAACTTCTTAGTTGATGGCGGTTGCATTTGTCTTCCTTTTTCAAAGGGATCGGATTTCTTTTCTGCTATTATTGGTGCCGAATGACTGACTACTCTGGATTCCCGACCCCATACATGCAAATCAGCATGCTTTTTGTCTATATTTGCCTACATCCAGCAAATGAGAATGTAATTTAGAAGTGGAAGATATGGTATGTGCAGAATTGGAGTAAAGTATATGCAAGTCTCATATTTGCTGATGATAATGCAGGAATATACCTCTGCATTTTCTGCTGTTGAAACATGGGGAAACAGAATGCCAACTTGGTCCACCTGGAGAATATGATACCGTATCACAGGATCAACATGATTATTCAGGATATGCTGATTATTATTCAACAGCAATTACAATGAATATATCAGTGAAAAACATTACTCCCTAACTAATAAAATGTTCCCTTTGTAATATTGCATTGCTTTGGAAAGTGTAGTAAGCACGCTGGTATTTTTTTTTCACCCTACAATAGATCATCCAATGCATTTGCATGTTATGATGGGAAATTGAGCAATAAGTACTCATTAACTTGGAATGAAGGTGAAACGTTATGGGGGGAAATGGACTGTTTTGGTAGGATTGACTTTCATAAATGTTTCATCCACAATTTATTGTGATTTGGTATGTTAATTTTCTATAGTTGAAAAGCTACTGTGTTACTCACATCCATTGAATCCCTTGATGTGGAAGTAGCATCAACACCCTGCTTATTTCGCCTATAGTCAAAACTTAACTCTCCATCTTTATTGCCGTCATAATGATTCTCATTATCACCCTCACCATATTCCCTATCTTCGTCTTCAAGACCACTGAAGTGGTAATCAATATGCTGCAGTTCAGTGACCAGCTTAACGCGTGGGTCAACTGCCTCAAGTAATTTAAGTCCCTTGCGGAAGAAATTCAACTGTGTTCAAAGCAGGACAATAGGTGAACACTGCATCAACGGCTTATAAGGAGACACTTGAAATCAAAATGTGAAGGAAACACAAAACCTGTGCAGCATGATGACGAGCTGCTTGTGTCAGGAGACTTCGAGACTGCCCTTGCTTCAATGATTTCAGCCGAAAAACACATAAAGTTGCCTCCTCATCAAATTCGTTATGAGCTGTTTGTAATTGCTGCGATGAAAAGCTTTCACTTTTCATGCCTTTCGATTTTCCTTTGTCTTTATATTGTGCTATCATGTACTCATATACATTTCTGAAGATCATGTGCTGAATTTAGAATAAATTTACTTAAACCAAAGAAAATTATGTACAGGTTTAAAAGTCCAGACCTTTTCTCATCACACTGTCGTTTCATTTCCTGCGATGGGAAAGAAGATAAAGCCTGCTGAGCATAACTCAAAAATGAATTTAACAACAATAATTACAAGCATATCCAAAAACTGAAATGATAAATAGCCAAGATATGATCGATTTATGTTAAAATTTTGGACAAATTTGAGAGAAACTTATATAGACAAACCTCAACTGTTCGAAGTTCATTCAAAAGAGACTCTGATGGGTTTGTAATTGTCAAGAATATATTTGAACGCTGCAAATGATATACAATAAGTCAATTCACATAAAGGTGATATGAAGCTGCTGTTATTGCTCATTGTTGTGCTTTTAAATACGTAAGTAACACTCACATAACTATCAACCAGTTTCCGAAGTTCTAACTGCACTTCCCCTAACATTGATAACACTTTACCTACATATACAAGGCAATAAACATGTCCAACATAAGTAATTTGATTTCTTATAAATTTAAACTGAAACTGCGACTATGAAACAAGGCAAATATCATAAGTCACAAGTACAATCTGCATGGCCTGAACATGCAAGACAAGCATGGATTAACAAAAAATAGATGGAAAACTTTCTTGGCTAACACAGCACCGTTTCAATTTTCTCCCAACCTCCTCTAACATGAATTTTTAGAAAAAACTCTGCCGTATCTGGTTTATAAATATAGTTTCCAGGGAGTTCTCCAGTTCTATAAGTATTTATTTCATACAAGGAAAATAAATAAAACCAATCATCAAACTGAATTTTTAAAGCAGCACACAATCTTATAATTTATAATAACTTCATGGTCATGTATCACTATTCAGTATTCACTAGTACAATAGAAAAAGCATCATATGTGATGTGTACAAAAAAGGGTATACAGAAGATAAAAGAAATGACAGCAAAGTAAAATTTTCCAATCAGTTGATCATTGAAAAGAACTACTTTAATGGCTACTTTGTGATATTTCTTTTTGCCATGTGATTTGCTTGAGCTAATTTATCATGCGGTAGAGTAAAAATCTATAGCAAATATTCGTTAAATAGATGTAGACAACTATGAAATCAAATAATCAATTCAAAGCTTCTATGTGAAGCTTATCATAAAACATCAGATACGGAATTATATATCTCACACCCTGCATGCCAAAATATTGATTTACTTACCACTTTCTTTGTTATCATGTAAAGCGGTTTTCTCCAGTAGACAAGTACCCATTTCCTGTAGAGATTCTGAGAATTCTGGAAACAGTTAACATGAACAATATGTAAAGGTTTTAGTTTCATCATCTGAAAAACTAATTGCATAAGGTAGAGGATACAGATTCTGGCTGAGTTAAGTAATTAAGTTACAATCTGCAGTTGATAAGGGATCTTTACATCTTGTAGCCCCAAAAAATCCATAACCTTTTAGTTCCCATGGTATAATCATCTGATGGATTTTGGAAGTTCTAGTTAAGTCTTTTGTAATGCTTTATAAGCAGATAAAACCATTGTGAATCGAGACTCAGAGTGACCATCACAAATTTTGGGATAAGGGCATATTATGAGCCATGATTCACAAGAAAACCTTTATCCTACATCTATGAAAAAATTCCAAACCTTCTTCAATAATTCATTCAAGACGGTTCCATTTATGCTTCGTGACACCCTAACATTTTATTATGGTCTTGCGCTCTGCTATTCCTATGCAAAATTGAATGTCAAATGTCACTGATACAGTGGTACTACTTACTAGCAGAGGCTAGGCAAGGTATAAAAGCACGGCATTTCGTGATGAAATTTAGAAGGAATCTTTTACAAGTCAGATAGGCAGTTAACCAAATTAATATTATAAAAAAAATATAGATGGTTAATCGAGTTATTAAGTCCAGAAATATACTCCATCCACCCAAAATAAGTGTCCAACGTTACTATCTGCAAAATTCAAGATTCAATTCTTAGCGATTGACTTTCAAATATTTACCGCTATGTGCTCCCATATCCCCACTACTCAAGTTGTTATTGGTAATTAACTAACTAAATAGAAATTACACTTATTTTAAGAGATCCACTTTAGATGATAGGACACATGTTTTGGGTAGGAAGAAGTATAATTCACTCCAAAAGCGCTTTTTCAGAGCATCAACTGCCATAATACAAGTCATTATCTCTCCTAATTGTGAGTCTCCTCTGATTACAAGCCAGGTTTTGTGTGAGTGTATACCATAAGCACTGTTGGCTGTTGCAGCGGCCGCAGAAAGTAAGCTATCGTAGCAATCTCTCATGCCTTGCATGTCCTGTAGGGTATAAGAATTAGAAGAACAATGAGAAGAAGTTAATTACCCGTACAAAAGAAGAGCACGGATCTAAATTTCTAGTAAGATTCATTCAACGTGGCAGAAGTACCGAGAAAACCAATCCTTTTGCACCTCAATCAATTTATTCAATTTTTATCCTAGCATGACTGTACCGAGAAAATTTCGAACTTCCCCAGTGCTGAGCATTAAGGAAATAGTATCTAGAACTCAAACATCACAAACTTTCTAGGAGATTTCTTCCCTTTGTGATATTAATCAATCGTCCAATCTTCCACCACAAATTACAATTTTTTTTTCAATAGAAAACACACACTATACAAATCAATAGTAACGAATATAAAATCAAGTATTATATAGGATTGATGATACAATTGTCAGTGAAATTCATGAGACTCGAGGGCATTGGTTAGTACACATTCAGAATTGAAAAATTGCTCATCAACTTGCTGTGAAGTTGAATCGGTATACGGACGGAGCAATGTTAGCCCTAAAAAGAGAATACCTGAGAAGCCTGAGCGAGGTCGTCTAAGTGAGCTGAGGGTAGGGACTCTATTTTCTCCTTGGCGTCGACCTTGTGCAGTGCAAATTTCCTCAGCCTTCCCAGTGAAGACTTCATTTTCAAAACTAAAACCTAACGCAATAGCAAATTCTGGATCAGTTTGGTTTCTTCTCCGAATCAACAAGTGCGAAGATCAGCTAATCGGCTTCTTCGATTGTTGGGTCAAAACCAGATCAGGGAAGAAGGTGAAAGAAAGAAAAGGAAGCGATGGGACGAGTAAACGGGAAGAGTGACGCCACTAGCTGACGGAGTGACGCGTGGACCCAACGAATAAATGGGCCTATATCATGGCCCATTAAAGCCTCTGGAAGTTGACCAAACCTCATACATACATTTCCTCTCCCGATCTAAACCCTAACGCGACCGAATCATCGTGAATGATGGCGAATGAGCAACTGGTCGTCGTCGTCGTCGCTGCTCTGTTGCTGATCTCGTCGGCTGTGGCGATCTCAGATGTTCCATTCATCGTCTCTCACAAGAAGGCGACTCTCACAAGGCTCAAGACCGGCGCCGAACGCGTCTCCGTCGCCATCGACATCTACAATCAAGGCTCTTCGTATGTCAATTTCCATTTCTCTGCTCAGATCTCACTGTGCTTGCTACTTAGATTTGCTTCTCAATTGCACTACATCTTCACCTGCTCAGATCTCTAGTTATTTCTCGTCAATTCTTGTTAGTAGCAAGAGATCGAGCAGTAGGGTAAAGAGACTGCTAGATAATATCATAGGATTTAGAGCTTCAAAGTTGAAACAAATGGAAAATTATACTACAATTTTTACTTAAAGAGTATAGTATATATATAACATACATTTAGCTAGGTCAATTTTTATTGTGTTTCGATAGTATACTAACTAATTATAAACGAAAGTTGAACCTTATAGGACAATATTTGAGTTCAGCTTGTATCCGGCTTGGCTCGTTATGGCACTGAATGTATGGTAGCTCTAAATGTGAAGTTCATGACTTAACACTTGTGATGTGAGTGTGAATTCACTAGTGTTGTTGCGGGATAGGGTCTACTTTACTGTGAATATATTGTTTTTGGTAGTAGAAATGTTTATGTATTTCTTCCTTTATTTATCAACAGGATTGCATATGATGTAAGTCTCAGTGACGATAACTGGCCCAAAGACTCATTTGATCTTGTCAGTGGTAACACTTCTAAGTCATGGGACAAGCTTGATGCGTAAGTGCAACCTTGTAGTGATATCGTTTTGCATTTTGTCGTGTGTATTATTTTCTTCTAGTTCTCACCACTCTATTCTTGATTGACTATTGAAAGCAACCTCTAAAACAATAAGAACTGTATGATCGCAGGGGTGGTCTAGTATCACACACATTTGAATTAGAGGCAAAAGCGAAAGGAGTGTTCTATGGTGTACCAGCACTCATTACCTTTCGCATTCCCACAAAGTCTGCTCTACAGGTTGGACATGCAATGCAAAATAGTGTTTCTTGTTCCACTTTCCTTTGAAGATCCTTCTTTTCTCTGTTCTCACTGGCACTTCTGTTTATACTTTGTAGGAGGCATTCTCAAGCCCCGTTGTGCCTTTAGATATCCTTGCAGACAGACCTCCCGAGAAGAAGTTTGAGTGGGTAGGTTTCTCCTAGGAATCTTATCTATCATGCATTCTATCTTCAATCATGTATTGTGTATCGTGTGTTAACCATTTTTTATTCGTGTTTGCATGTAAATGCCTTCACTTTGGGGCCAAATCTTCACAGGCTAAGGTATGAATCACAATTGTTAGAAAGTTAAATATTTAGATTTAACATGTTGGCTATGCATTGCATTGCAATGGGTGAATATAAATAGCATGCAAATGTTCATGGACTTAGGCCTACATGTGATGTGAACATGCACGCTATTGGTGAAAATCCCAATTTATTAGCACTTTAGTTGTTCCATTAGTCTCTTTGATTTCCATTTTCATGTGTGCATGATAAGAAGCCAGGCTGAAGCAATGATTTGTATATTGTCTGATGAACCATGCTTTAATAATATTTCTTCGTATTCTCAACATGTTATCGTATTGCAGAGGTTGCTGGCTAAGTATGGGTCCTTGATCTTGGTAATTTCCATCATGGTGTTGTTTGTGTACTTGGTTGCATCCCCATCCAGTTCTGCAAAAGCAAACAAGAAAAGGCGGTAATCTTTCGAAGCTGATTAGTCCATGTTTCTTCCACCCTACGAGTTTAGACATTCTGCAATTGGAGAACAGTAGGAGGAACACAGTACTTCAATGTTTAGTCATGTACTTAACTGATGAGTAATTTTTGTTTATGGATTTTGCTCTTGGATATCTGATCTCTTTTATGTCTCTGCTTGCAAAAGTAAATTAGCCATAGCCTTAGTTGAAGGGTCAATGTTTCAATTTACTATTTTAAGAGCTATACTGTTTTTTTTTAAATTATTTAAGAGCTATACTGTTTGTTTTTATTTAGTCTTTGAATTTATATTAACTTAACCTTACCCTTTCAACCATTTAAATTATTCTTCTGCTACACATCAACTATTTATGTAAATATTGTATTTAGGTTAACTCTGTCTGAGGTTATTACTATGTTTTCCTTGAAAATAAATAAATACAATAAAGCGGTGGAGAAAAAGGCGTGACTATAGCGCAATGTATGAATTAAATGGTGGAGTGAAGTTTTGTAGATACTCTTAGACGATGTATTTATTCAAATCTAACCAAATTGTTCAATGTTTCCATTTGGGAAGCAAATAATCTACCCTACCCATTAAAATCAACACATTATAAGCTAGCTTGGCTCATGTATATATATCATTTACTCTCTCCTCTATAAATAAGAAAAAACACCCATCTCCTCAAATCAAATCAAATTAAATCACAAGTTTTATGGACGGTGATCTTTGGTCATTCCTTTGCAATGCTCCCAACACTCCCATTCCTTACCCTTGGGAGCGTTGCTATAGCCTCAAGGTTGGTATATTTTTTAAATTATTATTTGAAGTTAAAAGACCACTTGTTAGCAATTATATAAATTTATCAGTTTTGTAAGGAAACCCATTTCGGGTATTAGTTGTCTTATTGTTTATTTTTACATTATAAATGTAGGGAATGGTATTGTATTACAAGAACCGGAGAGATGGAGACGTAGTGGTTGATCTGAGGACAAGAGTGGCCCTCGGAGATGGGCTACTCAGCATTAGCAACATGTGGTTTGGACTCACCGGGCGGTCTCCGGCGAACAATCTGGTGTTCCTGGACGACGAGCGAGAGCAAGACCCTCCCCACCTCCTCTACACCATGTGTTGCCGCCGTCCCTTGTTCCTAGTTGTCCCCGAACTTGTCCTAAACTGCCCCATCTGTTGCCGCCCTCTTCAACCTAGCTAGCTAGCTACCATCAACAAATCACATTTTCTTTCTCTTCTATTAACCTATATATCATGTATATTATTTTTCAAGTTATTGCGAATTTGTTGGTATCAGAGTCGGAGAGAAATGCAACCTAAACAACGATAATATATGATTTGTTGAAGACAACAATATTAGTTTTTCAAGAAATAAATAATGTGCAAGCCACGTGATAAAAAAGAATAATTTTTGTGATAAATTATTTTGATAAATGTGTCAATAAAAGATCTAAATAAATACGTGGAAAATGTTGTGAATAATGGCATGCTCATGCTATGTCAAATCATAGGGAAACATGTCTTTGTTTTGGGTTGGTTATGTGTTAGTTTAACTCTAGCATTTATGCCCAGTATTGTCCCTTTTGCCCATAAAAGAGAATGGTGCGGAATGAGAAAGAGACATCATGCATCCAAGTCTTTCATTTCTCTTCCTCTTTACAAATACTTCATTTTATTCACTTATTCAAAATGTAGCGTTATGTTAACGAGTTTTGGTTGCTTTTTCACAGCACAATTCATATTTTGTGATTGAAAATGAAGATTTGAAACAACTAACATCTGATTAGGCAAGGTAATTGAGCCCAATGTATAATGTGGAAATCCAAAACGATTGTGGTAGAAGAAGGTATAGTATCCACGTGGATAATTATGATTGGATTTGGTGAACGGTAATACATGTATACGTGGCAGAGTCCATTATATTCTACAGCATTGCACTACATTATCTATATGGCTTCAGTTTTGCACAAGTCCAGCATGTTCTACAACATTGCACTACATGGTTCTACAATATTGCACTACATGTTGTACAGTCTAGACGTTTTGACATTTTTTATTGGTTTGTAACTGATATATCATCTATATATATATAACACCAAAACCGCATGCAAATGCAATACAAAAAGTCAATTTCTTATAATAAAGCCGATAACACTAATAGTGTACTATACTTACTCGCATTCCAAAGATGAAAGTTCATCATGATCCTCTAGGTACCCTAAAACCCTCCTTCATGTTTCTCTTATTTTTTACTTCTCGGATTTGATTCCTAATACTCAATTGAATTGAATAGAATCGAATCAAATATGATCTTAACTAGCGTACCCGCCACCGGGTACCCAACGGCACCAACTCAGCGTCCGTACCAAGGATACCCACCGCTGTCGTACGAGGGGTACCCTCCGCCCCCGCCGCCGCATGAAGGGTACCAGGGGTATTTTGGTCAAGGGTATCCGCCTCAGAGCCAACAATATTAATTACCATGACCAATCCGATCCCGGTTGTGCTTCATTTCTGCATGGCTGGTACTGTTTTATGTTTGATTCATGTTTTGTTTTTCATTAGAGAAATTTAATTGCCTGTTTAGCTTATTTGATTTCCAATTTTGTTAGGATTTCATGCTCCCTCGTCAAAGTTTATACATGCACATTAGATTCAAGGCATAATAGTCTGTCTTTTGGGTCGTTAATGTGTATATAAACTTTCATGTTATCTGCTCCTCCCCAACATGAATCATCGGTTTTAAAGTGATAATTAGGAATTGATTTAGTTTCAGTGGAGTAGTAAGATTTTGGGAGGAGAAGAACAATACCAACTAGTACTGGTACTGGTGAAAGAAAATCAACAACTGAATTGTGGGCATGTACTAATAGTAATAATGCAACCAAACATACATTAATTTCTCTAATTAATCACTTGCTTGGAATCTAAATCAATTTTTCATTTTCTAAAAAATGGAACCTCCCGACCCTCCTTTGCGCTTGCCTCCCTCTCCATCCACCATCTTCTTGTTCAACATCCCTCCGCAAGACCAAAAATCATGGCTTTTGAATCTCCTTACTGATTTCGGGGAAGTAATATCCACCCACTTCCCAAAGAAGCCTAGCAAATCCGGGAAATCTTTCGTATTCGCCAAGGCAATATCTTCCCTGAGTTGAACATGGCCGACTCGAGGGTCGTGTGCATCATTGCCACAACACACTCTTAACACTTGGGTGGAGCTGATGACCTCTCTTGACCGTGGTCTCATTCTCCTCCACACCGCTTCTCTGGATAAAGTCAGCATCAAGGCAAGAATATCGGTTATGATTCACGAAATTCATGCAGCACGACTCCCTTTCACATTACCTACTGGGCCAGATCTGCCCGGCATCCTTTCGAGATCTCGCCGGAGAAACAGCTTTCTTCAGATGATTCTCATCAGGACCTACAAGAGGGTGATCGCCGCCGATCGTCGCCTCCCCGGGTGATACAACCATCTCCGGCTTGTCTTTCACTCTTTCTTTCCTATTTGCATCTCCTTCTTTTTCTCATATTTGTCTTTCTCTTTTGTTTTTTGTTGACGTATATGGTTATCTCTTGCTTCTCTCTTGGAAGTTCTAATAAGTTTCATCAGTAAAATCTCTCTTTTCGCTGATAAAAAAAAATAATAATGCAGCCAAAAGTTGTAGGTCAAGTAATGGTCATGTAAATGTAACAATTAAACATGAGTTCCCTTGTTGTGCACAGCACTATGTTGTTGCTGTGTGATAGAGGAATGTTGTTCCTGCCTGCGCCTCTAC
Source organism: Geranium brycei (assembly GCA_036897365.1). Lineage (NCBI taxonomy): Eukaryota > Viridiplantae > Streptophyta > Magnoliopsida > Geraniales > Geraniaceae > Geranium > Geranium brycei. The sequence continues at coordinate 23,622 of JAYMTP010000170.1, forward strand.
TGTCTCTGAATGCTGCTTGCTTCAGACCATCTCATCTCATGGGATATGCATGCATTTCCTAGTAATAATGGTTTAAATATCTTGTTTAGTTAACACAATCTCTTGTGTTGTTTTTTGTCTGTTCCGTTTCATTCACCTCTTTATATTGTAATCAGGATTATATCAATACACTTACAGCTTGTCCATGTGTTGAAAGACCAAATACTAGCAAAAGACATGAAACCATCGGCTCTATTTATAACTTAAATTGCAAGTAACAATTCTCTTGCAAATACAATTACAGTGGTGTTTCAGTTCAGCTATGTCATAAGATCAGCCTGCCCTACAACTACATTGCAGGAACATGAAGATGCACTTACAGTGTCAACACGAAGTCCGGCGCATCTTTCCTCGGCCCAACCAACGTTCGATACAAATACATCTTCTCTACCTTTTGTGTACCGTCAGGGCCAAGCTCCATCTCATCGTTTTCATTCATGATCTCCACGTTCAGCCTTGGCATCTTCCTCGCGACTGTCTTGCAGGCCCCGAGCGTCACTTCACAAGATGATATCCAAAGGGATCGCATTGTTTCATACTTTCCCACGTCGGCCAGAAGCGCCCCGTTCCCAAAGGGGCTGTCTCGGATTTCTAGCTTTCGAAGTCTCTTGCAGCCGTTCAACACGTACAGTATTCCCTTGTCGCTGTCTCCGGCAAATGCAATCAAAAGCATCTCAAGCTTCTCCGCATACATTCCAATGTAGAGGAACACTTGGTCGGTCAGAAGGCCGGAGAGGGACAAGCGGGTGAGGTTTTTGCAAGACTGAACAATTGCCCCGAAACCTTCATCTAAGGGCAGGAGGGTCACGGGGTCGGGCTTGGTAGGGTTTAGGATGCACAACCTGAAACAAGTTAAATTCGGGCAGTTGTTGGCTACAGTTATGAGAGCGGCATTGGTCATTTGGAGGCAAAAGTACAACAACGAGTGAAGCTTAGAGCAGCCAATGGATATTGCGACCAAGCCTTCTTCTGTCACGGCGCCGTCTCCAGCAAATGGATCGGAAGGGAAGACCCTCAATTCCCTCAACTCTTTACAGTTGCTTGCTACAACGCCTAATCCCCTGTCCCCAATACAATCCAGTATCTGCATAAATATACAAAACCGTCATTTAGTTCTAATCTAGTCCTGAAACTCAAACAAATTGTCTTAGTTGAAGGTTGCCATGTCAGCAATCCATGGACAAATATTGGCAAAATCTATTGGCTTACTGACATGGCATCAACCATGACTAAACAAAATGAACTCGGAACAACTTGACTGACTTTTAGGTCTAAAAAGAAAAGTAGAAACTAATCAGAACAAATTGGATAGTAAAGAGCTACACAATCTATAAAGAGAGAGTTTGAGTTATAAACAGAGAGAAATATCACACCCATAGACGCTGAATCTTCCTGCAGTGCTGAACTAGCTTGATGAGGTCAGTGCCAGGAATCCCGGGAGCATAGCTCAGGTTCAAGGAGATAAGATCTGTGCAGATTGGATAAACAGCTTGCAGGCAGTGAGGACCCACCTCTAAGAAGCCCGATAAATTCTTGACACATGTCAGCTTCTGAATGCTATTCTTTAGTTTGTGATAGGTCTCAGAGTCTGGGTCATGGAAAAAGGACCCTATACCCAAGTCTGCTAGTTGAGGCGCCCGGTCCAATATCTTCTGGAGTGCATCTAGTGGCACTGCATGGTTTAACCTAAGGCTCTTTAAATTGGGCGATCTCGCCACAAGTCTCTCAAGAGCACCTAAATTAATCTCTCCTTTGAGGCAAGCAAAATTCAGCGAGACAAGAGATGTGCACTTGTCAGGGAAGCAGCAAAGCCACTGACCTCTATGATCCTCGATTTCATTTTCTTGCAAGTCCAGCTCCTTAAGATACCTGGATTGGAAAAAACTAGGGTTAAAACGTACACCAGTGTTAAGAGGATAGATAACTCTAGTCAGCTAAGCATTTGGGAGCCACATAAAATATACCGGATAAATATCACAACTTGCCTCAGAATCATTTCCAAAGAGTGCAGAAAATGTAAAAACATGTTGTACTGAAATCAGGGTTCTAAAAATCCCCGACTAGCCCCCTATTAATCCTCTGTTAAATTTTTATTAATCCTTGAATCCTATATATTTTCCGATTAATCTCCAGAAGGCCCTCTCCGCCCGACTAGCACCTAGCGTGTTTAGAACATTGACTAAAATTATAAGAGAACGCAAAATAGTTGCAAATGACAACTGATATGAATCTCAAAAAATGAATTGACAACAATTTCCTATATTTATATTATGCCACCATAAACAAAAAAAATTTACAATGCTCCTAAATTGTATAATTTTTACCACCATCAATCGCTACAAGTGCAATATAGAACCAATAAAAACACTCGAGACATATTAGAGATTAAACATATTGGCCAGAATACAATCACGAACATATTGGCCAGAATACAATCACGAACAACCTTGAAGTATCTCTAAACTCGAGACAATATAAAACAACAAGTCTTCATTACCTGCAATTGGCGGCTATGGCAGCAAGGCCATCAGTAGTGAAGCCTTCACAGCTAACAAGAACCAAAGACTTGAAATTTGCAAAAGATCGCGAAAGCAGCTCAAGGCACGAATCCGAGACCACCATCCTCTTCAACCTCAGCTCCTCCAACTCAACACATCTCTCCGCCAGAGCTTGAATCCATGGGAACACAAAACCTCCCCAATCAGGAGGAACCAAATTGAAATCTGCAAAATGAGGCTTTCCCTTCAAAGTCAGAGACTTCAAACCAGGAAACCTCTGGATCAGCCTATCGGGATTGATGGCGTAGCAATTTCCTATGAAAACCTTATGCCTACTCAACCTCTCCACTCTATACCAACTCTTGCACACCAGAGACACTGCGTTCCTGTCCTTGTGTGACTCCACGAAATCAAACACATGCTCCAAAACCTTATCTGGAAAATAGTTCATCCTCTTTCCCAGAATATAAACCCAGCTCAACACCCAAAAAAACCTCACTTTCCCGGGAAAAAAAGAACCCCAAAATCCAACTCTATGAAATGGATCTTCAATTCAACGACTCTCAACACCCAAAACCTCACTTTCCCGGGAAAATACAAGAGACCCAGAAATGGATCTTCAAATCAACAACTCTCAGCACCCAAAACCTCACTTTCCCGGGAAAAAACCCAAATCGAACCCTCTGAAATGGATCTTCAGAGGTCCCAAGTGAACTAAAATCTAAAGCATTAAAACCAGATCTAGAGCTCCAGCACTAATCAACACTCATACAGACAAGATCCGCAAGGAACAATAAATGAAAACAGTTGGAATTTTCCCGAGAAAAATAATAGAAGCAGAAGGAAAATGAAAATGAAATAGCTAATCAGTGATCGTCTCAAAATCAAAAGGTGATGATTGCGAAGACGACTTGACAAGGAAACAAAAAAGAACATACGCAAAATCCGAAGATCTGGGCCTCTGAAACTTGTTAAATAGACGATCTTAATTCGATTGAAACCTTGAAAAATGGCAACAAGAACACACAGTGGACTGGACTAGAGAGAAGGACACAGTCACAGCAAAAATGGAATTGATAGCCAACTAAACTTTACTTAACCATGGTCAGTCAGGGACAAAACCAACGGCCAATATTGGTTCCACGAAAAGCTAAATGGAATATTGATCGTTGAATAATGTAACATTAACATGCATGTGTCATTATCTCTGTGCCCAAAGTGACATAAGTAATCAACATCGCCACTCGTCTTGGTCCAAATCACGAAAATGCCACAGCGCACTCGACCGTACTTTCGCGTCCACGTGGGGCCAATTTGTTTTCAATATTTCATACTCAACCTAATATATACCACCAAACTCAAACAGCTCATCTCAAAACTAAGTATATGTAAATTGAAAACTATACACATATATACTTGATATGGTTCATTTCCTTCCTAATTTAAAATATATTGAAGGGTAATGTGATATTTTCATTACAAAATTAACGGTGTTACATTAATAGGGCAATCCGAGGAAGAAAGTGGTAATTAACATATATAATATAAGCCCCATAATCATCAAACATTATCTTATTGTTGCCACAATCATATTTTAGCACATAATTGACTTGTTGCCAAATTGCATGCTTATCTTTTTGGTCATCTATTATTGTCCATTACCATAATATAAAGTGACTGTCATTTCCACATGCATACATTTGCTTCTTTCATCTCTATTTTCTATGGCCTCCAAGATCATGCCCCACAATTGTACGATAACATGAAATAATAATAATAAAAATAAATACTGTAATTAACAATCTATGAATTATCTCATGTTTTTCATCCTTTCAAAAATATACGATCAAATCTATTGAATATTGTCAATTATGATTTAATTATCAGAACGAATTAAATGAAACAATATAGTCAATGTGGATTTTTTTCACTCATGTGTTAAATATCATGCATGGTGCCTACTGGCCGCTAGGAATTGGAGAAGCCAATCACCCACGTTTTTGTTGTAATGTACGTGAGTTTCACGACTAAATCATATATATTTTTATTCAAATGCAATGAACTTGGCTTGAGAAGAAGAAGAAGATCCAAAGTAAGAATGACAACATCTGTATGTGAATCACAAGGGGTCAAATCTTTCTTTTGGTTTGGTTTTGACAAACACTTTCTGTACGTGAAAGAAAAATTTTTTTGTATATGTGTTATTAGGATTGAAATCGCATACAAACTTTAGCATATATACAAACTGTCCAAACTCATGATAGATATAGAAATTTGCGCGCACGTTCTTCCAGCGCGCGACACGTGTTCAGGAGCTGGCCTGCAGTGACTTTTGGGGTCACAAAAGTTCTACATGAGGGTGACATGTGTGGAACTTTTGCGCTGAATGTGGAACTTTTGCGACCTAGAAAGTCACGGTGGGCCAGCCTTCCTGAACAGGTGGCGTGCGCTGGGAGAGCGTGCACGCAGATTCCCATAAAACAACGCTTATGAGTGAGTTTGGACGGTTTGTAAAAAGCACAAAGTTTGTAGTGGAAGTCATCCCTATATACATATATACACACACTCTTTCTCAAGATAAGCGTTGGTTTGGAGGAAGCTTGCTGGATCTCTAGCACCCGAAGTAGGGATGGCAAAAAAATCCTAACCCGAGGGGTACCTACCCGTCCCGATCGGAATGGGTGAAACCTAAATTTTTGCGGGTTTGGGGTTTTAATGGATTTTTGGCGGGTACGAGTCAACCTATACCAAATCCGATTTTGATCCGCACCCGTACGAATTTAAAATAATATTAATTTATGTATGAATATTGTATATATTCTTATTAAGTTTTTAACAAAAAAGTGAAAATATGAGATTCTAATTATCCGCTCACAAAAAAAAAACTAAATTAATATAATATAACAACGATTTATATTATTTTTTGCTTGTATTATAAAAACAATTGTTAATTAAATTTGTATTTGAATTTCTGGGTCGGGTTTCGGGTTTGGGATGAAACCCGTACCCGTCTTAGGCATCTCCTGTCAATCATTGCCAAGAATTAAGATCACAGTACACAATCTTATTGCTCTCCTCGTCTAAATTTATTTTTTGATTCATGCTAATAATTTAGTAACAATATTTGCTAAGGAGGTGTCTCTTCCATATTCATGCATGCATTTAATATTTTATCTCTTCAACCCCAAACTTTCTCCGTTTTATGCGTTGATGGGTTCAAGGGATAAAATTGTAAATGCATGCATGAATTGAGGAAGCCAATGGAATAGGCACCTCCAGCGCTTAAGTAGCCGTTTTATGGACGAAAATTTCTCCGTACTTAGATTTTCTCAACTCTCTCCCTATATATCATCCTCAAACAGTCATGACATGTATTGTATTGTATACACTAGATTAATTAATACATAAATCAGATGAGGGGAGTAATAGGATTGTGTGCTGTAGTGTTAGCGGCAGTGACAATGATGGAGATGGCTACGAAGGTGTGTTCGCACGATTATGCGGATGCACTGACCAAGAGCTTATTGTTCTTTGAAGGCCAGAGATCCGGCAAGCTTCCCCCAAACCAACGCTTGTCTTGGAGAAAGGACTCAGCTCTCAAAGACGGCTCCGATAAGGGTGTATGTATAATTATATTTCTCTAATCCCAATCAGTTTTGTATAATCATTTTCTCAAATTAAGAATTAGTAAAGTTAATGTATATATAGGTTGATCTGGTGGGAGGGTATTACGATGCGGGCGACAATGTGAAGTTCAACTTCCCGATGGCGTTCACGACGACAATGCTGGCGTGTTGGAGTTTGGGAAATTCATGGGTCCGGATTTGCAACACGCGCGAGAGGCCGTCAGTTGGGGCGCCGATTACTTGATGAAGGCGACGAGCGTGCCAGGCACTGTTTATGCTCAAGTTGGTGATCCGCACGAGGACCACAACTGCTGGGAGAGGCCCGAGGACATGGACACTCCCCGAACCTCTTACGCCGTCACTAAGGAAAAGCCAGGATCCGAAGTGTCCGCAGAGATCGCAGCTGCACTTGCCGCATCCTCCATGGTCTTTGGGCCTGTTAACCATACATATTCCAAACAACTCCTCACAAGGGCCAAAATGGTACGTTACGTGCCAATTATTAATTTCAATACAATTTATGGTTGATCATATTATTTACTCCATCTATACATATATATATTGTGCTAAGGATGTGTCAGGTTTTTGAGTTTGCTAATAAGTATCGAGGATCTTATAACGATAGCCTAGGACCAGCGGTGTGCCCATTTTATTGTGACTGGAATGGGTATCAGGTAGTTATTTACGTTCAAAATTTGTGGGTGGGTTACGGTGCGGAAGGTGTAAATGTATGTGGAATTTACAGGATGAATTGATATGGGGAGCAGCATGGTTGTATAAGGCGACAATGGGATCTTCATATTGGAACTATGTTGTCAACAACATTCACAAATTGGGCGAATTCAATTTTGCTGAATTCGGGTGGGACGCCAAACATGCTGGAATCAACGTACTCGTTTCCAAGGTAATCAATCCAATACCATCAATTTTTATAATGCGGTTACATATATTTACACCCGGGTAAAGATTAAAATGGGGTGGGTTTGCTGGTTTTTCTTGGTCTAGAGAAATTTGTCCAAAACTATTAATATGACATTTATACCTTACCAATTTCAAGGTAGGGTATAAGGGCAAATTTGTATTTGAGAATAAAACATACAAAAGTACTTGAAATGTTTCATCTTCAACTCTCGCTTGTCGGATCTTTGGTCCTGGACAACACACTCCTCTTTCTCTCCGCCTTGTCGAAGCTGAAGCAGCCAACGAAGGGATAAAAAGCTTTCGGGTCTTCGCCGATCAGAGGGATTGAGGAAAGCTGGGTCTAGACATTTTTGGGACTAGTGACTGAATCAGTGATTCTTCGAGAAGACGGCGTGTTGTTATTACCAGAAACACTGGAAAACAACATCTCAACTTAATTCATAACTCAGATCTCCAGAGGCAAGTTCTTCTCCTCCTCCTTTGTTTAGTCGTTGTTGCTGGCATGATAGTTCTGGTTCAGCTTCTTGCATAGTAAAGAGGAACATCGGAGGTCCTGAGAGGTTGTGCAGCTTCATGAGCTCTAACTCAACCCCAATATCCTCGAAGGGTTCAAGCAGTAACTCAAGTTTTAAAAAATAATAATTTTAAACTATGTTAGTGATGGAATGGAAAAATGGTCAGTTGGGTGGACAGGGAAAATGAAGTAAAACTTGAGCGTACCAAAATGTACATTTTCTTTTAACAAATATACCTAATATCTTGTTTATCATAAATCAAACCTTTGATTTGGTCATTAATTGATCGTTTTGTATACTTTTGCAGTTTGTGTTCAATCATCAATTATCCAACTTTTACGATAGGTTCGTTACCAATGCGGAAAAATTTATATGCTCTGTGTTGCCAGAGTCGCCTACAATTTTAGTATCTTACTCTCCAGGTAATTTCTAATCTGTATGGCTCAATTATAAATTATCGATCAAATTCTGGCTTAATTGTGTTTGAAATATAATTAGGCGGTCTGCTGTTTAAATCTGGAGGAAGTAACCTGCAACACACATCTCTCAGTTTTCTCATTATGGTTTACGCTCGCTACATGATTTCTGCTAATAAACAAGTTCACTGCAATGACGTCGTCGCTAGTCACAATCGGCTCATACAAGTTGTAAAAGGACAGGTACGACAATACATACATACAACACTACTAATTTTGTATTATTATGTGTATATATTGTGGCTGAAATTATGATGTTGTGATTTATACAGGTGGATTATATTCTGGGAAGCAATCCATTGAGCATGTCTTATATGGTCGGATACGGAAACAAGTTTCCTCAGAGGATACATCACCGAGGCTCGACATTGCCTTCAGTGGAAGAGCACCCTAAATGTATCGGTTGTCACGATGGGACACCCTATTTTGAGAGCAACGGTCCAAATCACAACACGTTGACGGGAGCTGTTGTTGGGGGACCTAACATTAAAGATGAGTATCCTGATTCTCGGTCTGATTTTGAGCATTCAGAGCCTACTACTTACATCACTGCACCTCTTGTAGGCCTCTTGGGTTACTTCAGACATCATACCAAATAGAACGCAATATTTTGTTTTTCCAAGTGATTTTGTAGGATGCATATGCTACCACTTGAATCTTGTTTTTTAGATTAATACTCAATCTAGAGTTACCAAACAAATATAACTTTATGTTAATTAAGGGCTATGTTATAAGAAAATGGAATTCGAAGAAAAAGAATTTATCACAACACAAACAACTTAGTTAGGGGTTAATCTTTTGTAAATTAAAAGGGAAAAGATAAATTGATAGACTCAAAACAACAAGTTTCTAACTTTAATACATCCAAGTATTAACATATCGTTTCCACACATCCAACTTGCCCTTTATAGCATATTTAGTCATGCTTTGTCACTTAAATGAGTAAAAGTAGAAGTTGGATGTACTTAAAGAGTAATTTGAGTATGGTGTACCTATGTTAAGAAGGATGAGATGTATTTAAGTATCTTTTCCCCTAAATTGAAAAAAAAAGTAAAATAAAAATCAAGAAAATTGACAGTACACGTAATTATAGTAAATTCTCACTTTATTATGCTAACTATTATTTTCTTTTTTGTTACCCTAACTTCCCATTTTTCCTATTTCGTTAATGCCATTAAAATATGCTGTTAAAATTATATAAAAGGAAAACTTAATCTCAAATTTTCATGAAATTTATTAGTTTATCTCATTAGGGATAGTGAGTTATCTCCGGTGATGCACTCCAACGAAACTCTATGTCTACGATTATTGTTGGTTTGTATCCCAAAATAAAAATAAAAGCAAACCAAAACCCTAAATCCAAATCCAAAAAAACCCAAAAAACTCACACCAAAATCCCAAAATGAAAAAAAAATATTTCAAACAAAAAAAAACATAATATTAAGATAAAAAAAACCTAACAATAATAGGAGAGAGGGTGTATAGACAGTTATATGAAGTCTCACCAGAGTGCATCACCAAAGACAACTTCTCCTAATGGCATAAAGTTATAGAGTTATTGAAAATTTGGGGGTAAAATCCCAAATTTTCATTATATATGATTTTACGGTAAGATTTAACGACACTAAAGGAATGGAAAAAAAAGAAAGTTAGAGTACCAAAATAAATAGTTTGTATAATAAAGTGAATTGACTATAGTTAAGTATACTAAACTGTCATTTTCTCTATAAATTATGATCCAAAATATTGCGGTAGGAGCAAACCTTTTGAGGCAAAGTAATTTCTTCATTCACTTCTTACCGTATTCATTACCAAATGGCAAAACATGTTTTATAAGAAAATATGAAGTAGTTACCTCCTAACCAAGGAGGTGGCCTATCATTAGGGGTGTGCATGGGTCAGGTGACCACCTACCCGCACCATTTCATGAACACTTGCAAAAATACTGGTTACAAACTGAAAACCCGTGACCCAACTATTATAACTTTATTTTTATGTGGGTCTCACCCAATCGGGTTGCGGGTGGATCAGGTGGTAACCCTCTCAACCCGCATCCCTCAATTACCCTACAATAAATGCCAAGAAAAATCAAATCTAAGTCAAAAATCAGAGAGAGGAGAGAGGAGAAGAAAAAGGAAATGAAGAAGAGGGAGATGCGGAAATACATTATTTTTTCGATTGTCAAACCAACGAGTCTCTCATATTCAATTGTTTGTATATAAACAACTCGAAGCTTAATCTTTGTGATTTCAGTTCCTTTCTGTCGATTTTGTTATTATCGTTGCCAACTTTGTCTACTCCAATCTTTTCATCTTTTTCTTTGTATATGACGTTGTGATGAAGAAGGATAAGATAAATTAGGTTTAAGTTGAGGTTGGGCTATGCTAGGCTAGGCTTTGGGCTAGGGTGGTTGACGTTTGAAGTTTGAATTGTGATAGGTTCAAGGGGTGTAATCGAGTACAAACCATGTCTTACCATACAAACATTATAACATCTCCCAACCATCGGATCTTGTAATTAATGAGTGAGATCTATGTTGACTTATCAATGACACACTATTGTAATTATGAATTTATTGTGTATTTATTTTGATAATTTGACACCAATAGAGGGGTATAAACGTATTTTATATGATTAATTAATTTAATTTTTATTTCCTTATTTCAATATTTTTAAAAATAAAACCAGTTACTAATTTATCAAGGAATCGGTTTCATAGTTGTACTTTGAAATCAAGGTTCATGAAATCGGTGTCATTAGTTCATTATAGTGGTTTCATGTTTTAATTCGCCAAGTTTCATAGTTTAATTCGCCAAATTTCATGGTCTAATTCGTCAAGTTTCATTATTTAATTCGTCAAGTTTCATTTTTAATACGTCAAGTTTCATGGTTCATTTCGTCAAGTTTCATTTTTTAATTCATCAAGTTTCATGTTTTAATTCATCAAGTTTCATTGTTGACGACCACAAAAACAAATCATTCCAAGAATTATAGTGACATTTTTTTAGTAGCAAACTGAAAAATCATCTCATCACAAGCATTGGAAGAAATTGAGTCTCAAAAAGTAAAAGGGAAAAAACACACCAATAACCACAAAATCGAAGCAAAAACACAACACATAGCAGGGCCGGCTCGTTCATAAAGCAAATGAGTTAATTGCTTTAGGCCCACCTAAAAATAATGTTCAAGTATGATAAAAAAGATCTAAAATTTAAATATTTTAGACTCATTTTAAAAAGTAATGTCAAAAATAGTATACTATTAATCACTTTTACTTTAGGCTTCAAGAACCATTGAGCCGGCCCTCACACATAGAATAAACAAACCAATAACCATGGCTAAGGAGAAGCAATCTAGTTTGAGTGATAATTAAGGTAAGACAAGGGACACATCTTCCTCATTAAACCAAGCATTGACCACATGTAACAATTACCCAATTCAGGTAACTTATACTAAACATCTCAACATACCAACCCAATGTGTAACGAAAACGTGTGCCTAGCATAGACGCACATATGGTTAAGTGGTAGTAGAAATTGAGCTTTCAGAGCATGCCCAGATCAAACCAAACATAATCTGCAGAAACCATAGCAAACCCACCCAACATTAATTAAATGCACAAGTAAATATCCAAACTAATTACTGAAACACCAAAAATGAGAAGCTCGATTGGGTATTGAAAGAATAAGAGAAAAATACAAACCTCTTGCAAAAAGTTGATCACATCAAGGAAAAAGACAAAATTGAATTGCATCTCATGCTTTCTGAATCGGAGGCGGCGCTGTGGGTATAGGTCGGAATCACAAATCGCCACTAAGTTGTTGTGCGTGAACGCCGGAATCACGAATTGTCGCCGAGCTGCTGTGTGTGGATGCCGGAATCGCGAATTGCCGCCAAGTTGGTGTGCGTGGACGGTGAAATCACGAATCGCCTCCGAGCTGATGTACGTGGACGGTGGAATCACGAATCGCCACCGACCTGCTATGCGTGGACGTCGAAATCATGAATCGTGCTCCGACCTACTGTCCCTCGACGCAACGTGTGTCTCCTTCTTTGTCTCGACTAGTGAATTGGGATCAGGGTTGTAAATGGCTGCCACCATGGCCCCGAAAACCACACGGGCGCAACGCCGTGGCGATTTGGCCGTTTGAACCGGTTTTAAGCTGATCTTGTACTAGTTTGAGGGGATTTTATACCGATTTAAGTCGATTATGTCCAAACTAATTAATGTTTTTTTTAGAAAAAAGTTGAAAATATTGTAACTTGTAGCATAATATGTATTTTAATTACATATGTAAATTAATCTATATCATGAAAATTAAAATTACAAAAATGGTAATCCGCCATGGCCCCGAAGGCCCCTGTCCGCCATCATAGTGCCGTGCGACATCTACAACCTTGATTGGGATAGAGTTAAATGACGGTGTTTCATACTAATTAACCCTTTTACCCTTATGGTATTTATATTATTAATAAAATACATAATATCAGATTATTAGTATAGACCATTGATTGAAACTATCCAATGAATGATATATGTTCTTGAAAATTCGTACTCTAAATGGAGTTAGTACTCGAGTTCATCCCATTACCGGGAATAGGATGTGATGGGATGGGCTTAAGGTTGGGGTTTGGGCTTCAGGTTGGGTAAAGTATTATTTGGTTGGGTTATCGGTGGGTGCAAGTGATCTGTGAGTTGTAGTTTTAAACTCGCAACCCACCGTATTTTATGCGGGTTAAAAGTATACTACTTGTTAATCGACTTGCAACCCGCGGGTGACTCTCAAACGATTGGTAGGTTGGACGGTTCGGTCGGGTTTGTTTGTCCTTTAAGCACCCTTACTTATTATAATAATTGTACATACTTTTAGAATTTTTTTCTTGGACACCACATATTTATAAATAATTACATTTAATTTTATAAGAAAAGATTCAATGGGATAAAACTCGAGTAAAGAAATACGGATAACTATTCGAATTTTATAAATAGTAGATGTGAACTTACTATTTTTTTTTCAAATTGTGTATATTTTTTCAAAAATGAAGAAAAAACCTTTTAAATAAATTTCTCTAAAAATAAATAAAAATATTTTTTGTAACTCGAGTTCATCAATTCATTTCTTCTTCGCACCCATCGATGTTGTGAACAGTAATTTCTTCAATTACGAAAGATTCTCTTGTATGTTATCGGAGTCGATAGAAAAATCAGCAAGCTCAAATTGAAACATATTTTTTTATTTAAAAAATTAATAATTTTAAAGGTATTTTCTTCATTTTGAAAAAATAAATAAATTGAAAGTTCACACCTACTTTTTGCAAAAATGAAAGCTCACAATTACTTTACAAAATTTGAACAGTTCACAACCACTTTTTTCAATTTACCCAAGAAATAACTATGTAATTTTGGACGTGCATAACGTTGTCTCGTTAAAAATATTTTACAGAAAATCCAATGAGATAAAACTTAAATAAGAGAAAAAGAGTACAACGCACATACGTCCAAAATTAATATCAGCTTCAATTTATGCTTATTCTAGTACAACGTACATACTTCACTAATCGTTGCTCCCTTTAATCGATTCTCCCTCTAATCGTTGCTCTCCCTAATAGCTGACATTGGTATTTTAGTTGCTTTCATAGTCGATCCATGTCAGTATTTTGTTGATATCAATTTCATGACACTTCTAGAGTTCATGAGTATAAATAATGTTTGATGAGACATTTTCGAATCCATCTCTTTTGATGTACCATGCTATTAGTTGCATTATGGCTAACTGGGGTGTGAAAGATAGCATGCATCTGCATATCAAGAAAGTTCAACATTTTGTGCAGGTTTTGTTACAGACGGGTCTATCAAAAGCATAAATTACTAAAGAGATTATCAATCATTGTTTGCACCAAAAAGAGAAATAAATATGTGCAAAATAAATTATTCACAACAAGACTTAAACTTTTAATTAAATTTAAACCTAGATTGCGTGTAGATATGATTCACTGTAATGAATATAGATTCTACCGAGGTTTGATACTTCAGTTTTCTTAAGACGCTTTTTTGCCTTATTTGAACAATAGACTCCCATGGTACAATGGTAGACATTAGTCAAACTCGAACTGTGTCTAGATAGTATTACCAAAGAAAGAAAATTTTACAGAGAAAGAATTAGGGTTTTGAGGTTTGTTTCTAATGTCTTGCGATTGTTTTTCTTATTGAGAATATAAACTCGAATTTTGAAGAATTTTACAAAGAGGGAATTGGTGTATTTTGGACATTTCGCATTGAAAACTATTGTTGTTGATTTAAAACTAAATCACAATGTAGTAAAGTGAGATAAAATATTTCTAACTAACCTCTCACAACAATAATAAAAGTCAAGTGTAGTTGTCTGAGAATGACTTATACTCAATTGTATTTATCTGAAATTATCCCTAATACAAATTAAATGTTCAATGTTTACAGGGAATTAAATGAACCAATAAACTTATTTTACTAATTGAATATTGATAATTTGTTCATTATACAAGAATTAAAATTCAATCATGTATATCTGCTATATTCTTCAACTGAAATTGGTATTACCCAAATTTGTTATCCATATCTAGCTAGTCCTGTAGAATTCATTTATCATGAACAAATTCAACCCACTAAAGCTCTCAAAGTCAATCCCCTCATAAATTTTTGAAATATACAAAACCATTTTAATCATATTTTCAAGTTTGTAATATATTCTTCCAAATGTTAGTAAGGAGGGGAGAAAGTCCTTATTCTTCCACGGATGTAATCTTTTGCTAAATGAGCTGTACTTTAATTTTACTATGATTTTGTGGTGGAAAATGAAGTTAACATAGAAGGGAACAAAATTTGGAATCCAAATATTATGAATATGATGCAAACCTAGAGAACTACAATGATAAATTATGTATCATCTTATAAATTTTGTAGCTTATAAGAGTTGCTCTCACTTATCTCTTCCTCCAAAACAAAATAGCCCCATATTATTTGTTGATAACCAATTTCTTCTTGTTGAATGAATATGGGGAAAGGATGTGCCTTTTTGTTCATGTTGTTGATGTTCGTGGACATGGTAGTACCTGCTCCTAATTATGCTGATGCCTTAACGAAAAGTATTTTGTTCTTCGAAGGCCAGCGATCGGGAAAATTACCTCCGAATCAAAGAATGACTTGGAGAAAAGATTCAGCTCTACTAGATGGTTCAGATATTGGTGTAAGTATCTATCCCAAATTAAATTATAAAAATATATATCCATTTTTGTTACATATTCAAGAGCATTTCACCACATAATTTATTTTATTGCGATGCCATTCTAAATAGAAATAACATTATTACATTGGAAAAAATATGTTTGAATAATCCTCAGATGGATTTGGTGGGAGGGTACTACGACGCTGGCGACAACTTAAAGTTCAATTTTCCAATGGCATTCACAACAACAATGCTGGCATGGAGCGTAATAGAATTTGGGCAATTTATGGGACGTGAGGACCTACAATATGCCCATGAAGCTATCCGTTGGGGCACTGACTTCCTCCTCAAGGCAACCGATACTCCAGATGTTGTGGTGGCAGGTGTCGGAGACCCTTACGCCGATCATGACTGTTGGGAGAGGCCTGAGGATATGGACACCCCTAGAACCACTTATGTAGTCAATCTAACCCACCCGGGCTCCGAAGTTTCTGCTGAAATGGCTGCTGCTCTTGCTGCCTCTTCCATTGCTTTCAAGAATGCGGATCCCAATTATTCTATTCGTCTCCTCCATAGAGCGTCCGATGTAAGTACACGTTGACATAACCTAAATACAAAAGTGATGAGTCAATTTTGCTGTTGTTATATTTGGTTGATTAATTGTGTGTGCATTTGATTAGGTGTTCGATTTTGCAAATAATTTTCGAGGATCCTACAATCACAGTGTTGGCAAATGGGTGTGTCCGTGTTATTGTAATTGGAGCGGCTACATGGTACGTTTTTAGTAGTCACATTTTGTTACATTTAATCATTACATCCCAAGATGTTCCATACTAATAAATATGAACTTGTGTTGAAAAATCAGATATACTTTGTATGTTTTGTAGGATGAACTGATTTGGGGAGCAGCCTGGCTATACAAAGCAACCAATGAAACTAAGTATTGGAAGTTTGTTAAAGAAACCATGCCTTATATGCCTCCCCTTTTCTTCGAATTCGGATGGGACAGCAAACATGCCGGGATCAATGTACTTGTCTCTCAGGTACTTCAATATTTACCACTCTTTTTATAAGATTGAACTTTTACATTTCCACAATCACTTACATATTTAATTTAGTTACACGGACTATAATCATTAAATTTCCAGGGTACATATATGTTTTAGTTAGTGGAAATGTGACTAATTAGAGATTGATCGGAAAAGTCTGGAAATTTAATCCACTGATTCTAATATCGTTTTGCTTTTGTAATTGTCTTGGCAGTGGGCAATGACCGATCCAGCCAATTATAACCCTTTTGTCCCAAATGCAGAGCAGTTTATATGCTCCGTATTGCCGGATTCGTCTACCAAAAGCGTCACATATTCTCCGGGTGGGCTTATATTTAAACCAGGAGGCAGTAACATGCAACACCCAACTGCACTTGCTTTTCTTGTCCTTGTTTATGCCACATATCTAAGTTCCAACCAAACTCAATCAATTCGATGCAGCGACGTTATCGCCAATTCAACAAGCCTCGTACACCTTGCACAAACCCAGGTACATTCCCGAAATCAATCATATTATCTTGAACTCTGACAATCAAGTTATATATGTATATATAGAAATTGACAAGTTTTGACTATTTCTTGACAGGTTGATTATATACTAGGAAACAATCCGTTAAACATGTCCTATATGGTAGGGTATGGGGACAAGTTTCCCCAGAGGATACATCACCGCGGCGCGTCTCTTCCCTCCATGGATCAACGGCCTGGAAAGATGGGCTGCCACGACGGGACAACATATTTTGAGTCTAGCAAGCCTAATCCCAACTTGCTCATAGGAGCTCTCTCCGGTGGACCTGATATCAATGATCGCTACGCTGACGATAGGATTGATTTTGCGAGTTCGGAACCAACCACGTACATAAATGCGCCATTTGTGGGTATGTTGGCTTATTTTAAGGAAATGTCATGCAAGGATGGGTCCAAGACACTTGACTATTGGATGCATAATTATGTACTTCTTTTATTAATCATTTTCTTTGTATTTCTATACTGCAATTTTAGTAGAAATGTTTCGCAGTATGTAAACAAAAAAGTCAAACTGGTTCTTGTTTTTTGTAAACGCACTGGGCGCACTTGCCACCAGTGATGAGGTAAACACAACTTATACACACAAGGGAAATAAATTTTGATACGTAAAACCTTTATGATTTTAATTTTGATGTACTTAAATTTTATTTTATCTTTTCCCTGCACTAGCCAAAAACAATTTCATCCACTGATCGACTTAACGTTTATTTTTATAACATAAGTAAAATGTACTCTGATGTATTTTAAATTTTCAAATAAATGTCATGTACGGTAAAAAAAATTATCAAAATCATTTTCTCTATAGATGCATGCCCTTGTACTGAATGAAATGAAATCGGCATAGCTATGCGAAATTTCCCAACTAATTTGAACCACCCTTGCATCACATACCCCAAATATAGATGCCGGAGATGAAATCACTTGGCAAGTGAAGCCAAATCCAAAACATCCGCTTTCTATGGCTCGGTGGTTGGGGGTGTTCAGCCCACCCTCACAAAGGCTTCATCCTACTCCTTGCCAGAAAACAGAGTAATTCCCTTTCTTATCATGATTAAACTTAATCCCACTTTCTATCTGACAGACATACTCAAGCTACGAAAAACTAGATTAAGCTCCTACAAATTGGGAACCTGGGTCCATGAAGAACTAACATAATCAAATTCCATTAGATGGTGGTCAGGCACTGGATGAAACTCATGAACCAATATTGCCTTTTCTCTTAGTTCCATATTTTGCCAAAACTTTTTATATGAATATGTTTTTTTTTGAATCATTATATGAATATGTTGGTAATCAAAATTTAAAACATTTTGACTTTAAAATCACTAAAATAGAAATTATTTAGCCAAAGACATGACAAAGTATCGGCAATTAAAAATTAACAAAAACCTACTAGGGCTATTTAAATTATTGCCGATCAATGTTGATCAAAACAAAACAAAATGAAAAACAAAAACCATATGCGTCTGGAGGTTGAAGAAAACAAACTAGTGGTGGTGTACAACAATCCCCTTACAGCAAAATGGAGCGCCCCCAACCGTTGAGTTAATTCAGTCATATGTTTATAAATTACTCCAGTTTTATATATTGCTTTGTTTGATTGAAATATGAAAACGACGGACGCCGTTGACTTCTTCTTCAACCTCCAACATCTCTAATTTTTTTCCATATTTAGATTACATATATTTGCCCACATCTTTGTCCAAGAAAGTTGGATTTTAGCGATTCAAAAATCAAAATGTCCGAAATTTAATCACCAACATATTAGTATCATAATTATGGGAATGTCTGCAACCAATAGAAATACAAAATGAGATTCTCTAATGTTTTGCCATCAAACCCTACAAATCGTATGGTTTTCAAGAAAAAAATTATGAAAAAATGTCATAAATCTGGAGATCAATTTTTATATTAGAAAAATCAAAAATTATTTTTTTAACCGTGTTGTTAACGGAATAAAACATGGAAAGTTAGGTCTGGGGAAAAGAAAATATTAACTTGGTGTATTATAGTTAAAAACATAAAGTTTTTGGTGTGAAATTATTAAAATAATAAAGTTTTTGGTGTATCAAACTGCCATATATCTATATATATATAAGGTCATGATCTTGTGTGGACATGTGTGAACCGTGTTTCCATTATTTTGTCATGTATTTCCATAACCGTGTTTTCATTATTATTACATGTATTTCCATAACACTATTATGGCACACAAAAAAAACTTTTTATTCTTTCAATCCCTCGTAACACCTCTCCCTTTGATGGGTAACACTTTCCTCTCTAAGTTATAGAAAAATACACGTGCCCCTCGTTACATTTGGGTGGTTCTCATGGGTTCTCACGCAACTCTTGGTTTTGCTTGAGAATCACCCAAATGTAACGAGGGGGACGTGTATTTTTCTAATCTAAAAGGGAAAAAAAGTGTTACCTGTCGAGGGGAGGGGTGTTACGAGGGATTGGAAGAAAATTTTTTTTTGGTCTGCCATAATAATGGAACACGTTTATGGAAATAAATGGAATAATAATGGAAATACATGACATAATAATTGAAACATGGTTCTCACAGGTTTGCACGAGATCATGACCTATATATATATATATAGAGAGAGAGAGAGAGAGAGAGAGAGAGAGAGGGAGAGAGAGAGAGA